>JAKUCV010001068.1:570135-648451 GCA_028386065.3 Turnera subulata | reverse complement strand
TGTACTTGTGCTCGTGAGCTACTCACCCTACGAGCATGACTTCACTTTCATGTATATTTAGACTTTTAATGTTCACTGAGTAGGCGACTCACATAATCGCCACCGTTGTTTTTCAGACTTTAGTTAGCGTGCAGACTCACTTATACCTTCGACTCGGAGATCAGACGCAGTCACTTCAGCAGGTAGTTGTGCATTATCTCTTGGTGGGATCCATAGGGCCATATGCATGATATTTTCTATATTGAGTATTATTATTATTTTCATCTTCCGCTGCATGTGAAATAACTCGAGATGTCATAAATATTTTATCCCTATATCGGCAGATAGCCGGAGTTGATTCTGTGATATTATGTCGGCGTGATGCCGTGATGGCTTACTACTTGTTAAGCTGGTTGATCTCATTTACTTTTATGGTATCTCGTTGTTAATACATTTTCATGGAAAATGTTTGTATGCCGAAGCATCAGTTTTTGTACCCCCGGTTTCAAGAGTATTTTGGTAACCCATTTTTCATTTAATTATTTTATTTTATTAAATTGGGGTACGGGCTTCCACAGAGAACTCAATGGACGAGTTGCTTCGGTAATTCCTTGGACTCGTTTACACCATGAGCTCGGGTTTAGGCTCGGTTTGCACAACGGACTCGAAAACGGGCCGAATGTGCAGAGGCCCATGTTCCCGTGACACGTATGCTTTGACGGACCTAATAACGAAACCGATTAATAAGTAAAATATGTGAACGTATTATATAATTAAGTGGTTAGTGATTTAATTAAAAATGATATCAATTTTGGATTCAACTACGTTTCTGTTAAATCTAATATATAAAACCTGCATAATTTATTTTATGACCATAATATACTTGGATAATTTACTATGTCGTCTGATGGTCTTTTATTTAACATTATAAATATTACTATGTTCTTGGTGTATATTGTTAACGTATAGCTTAAGTTATTGTAAGCTAAACTAATCTTATTATATTACGTATGAGTTTTATTCTATTAATTGTTAAATATCCGTCATATTATTTAAAGAACTGTGGTATTATTATTACCTTTACTCTATTTATAAATATCAGTTATAAACGTACATATGTATTTACGAATATTGTATTTGCAAAGTGTCCACTATGTTAATTTCTCACAGAAGGAAATGTTTTCCATTTAACGATTTTATTTTCGGATATGTTAATTATACGCCTATTATGATATATTCGTCGTTGCACTATTTTAATTACTATAACTGTTGTATACATAATTATTATTTTATTGGGAATAATTATTTTATAAAATACTATCTACAAGTACTTTACGGGGTTATAATTATTTTACAGCCGTAAAAGCATTGTTTAATGGAGACGATTTTGGAACGACGATAACGATGTTAATTGTGGATAAGCCGAATAATAAATTAATCTCATGCATTGCACTCTTCTATGTGCATTATAAGTGATTGTATGTGTTGACATGAAATAGGGACAGACAAAGCCATATGGATTATGTGCCGGTTTCAGAGACATACCAGGTGAGGATAAGTAAATATTTATATACCGCCCGTGATATCAAGTTGCTGTTTGTTTACTATGTGTGATATTTGCTGGTATGATATTACTTCTGCGTCTGTGATTGATTGTTGATGTTATTGATGATGTTGGAATTGTTGGTAATAGTAAGATTATTGTTGTTGTTGTTGACTGTGAGAATTGTGTGAGTTGAATACCGGGGGTACTATTATGTGATGACAGTTTGGTTAAGTTATTATCCAGACGAGCGGAGAGGCCGTGAGCCTGCTCGGGATAATGAGACAATAGTCGGTTAATAATGACATAGTAACAAGTCTAGGGAAAAGAAGATAATAAAATAGAAACACTTAGACGTCTAGTAAGTCACAGTTAGATGTTGGAACAGCCAGATGGTAGTCTTTTATTTTATGGTGCTGGGGGAGAGTGTGCTTGGGGTCTGCTCCCTGTCTGTACCAATTATTATTTTAGGCGCTGGGGAAGAGTGTGCTTGGGGTCTGCTCCCTGTCTGTGCCAGTTATTACGTGGAGGTACCAGGGCGGGGTCCACGGGCTAGCTAGCTTGACTACCTGGCGACAGCCACCATTTAACTTGTGATAGGGGCCCTGCTAATAAAATTGGACTAGTGTGTCTAGGATAACACAGAGTACCTTCTATCTGTTACCATCAGTGAAGTGATTGTCTGTGACTTGGTTATTATTGGTTGCCTGTGTATTTATCTTTACTTATGGATTTTACCCGTTGAGCACTTCGGACTCACCCCTCGCCTGCGTGACTCGGTCACGTAGTTTGTTTTGTGCTGAGTACAAGAACATACAAGGCAAGCTGCAGTGTACCCTCGGGCAGGACTCGGATCCATTAGATTGCATCAGGTTTTGCATATAGTGTCTTGAGTATTTAAATGCTTCCGCTGTGCTATTGTTGTTGAGGTATCCGAGGTCCGGTGATTGATATTATCATTGGGCCGTTGGACCGGATTTCGTTTGTATTCACACAGTTTGTGCCACGTGACGGCGCTGTTGTTTAGTAATTACTGTTAGTTGGGTAAATGAAGGTCGGAGTGTTTCAATTAACAAATTGTGATTTAGTGCAAGAGGAATGCTAGCAATAGTCGCTGGGACAGTTGTCAAGGACAGTCGCTAGCCTCCTCTTGCCAAGTGTTTATTATCATAACAAATACGACAAGTTACCTGTTGTACCCGGAAAGATAAACCCTAAAAATATTTAAATATTAATTATCTACCTTCCGTTCAGATTGAATAAAAGAAGCCACTTACTAATAGATGTTATTAATATTTTTTAATCTTATCTTAAAGAATTCTGATCGACATGTATCAAAAAAAAGTTTCCAAACCACAATAAAAAACCAACAACCAGATAGTTTTTTCATACCAAAAAAACAACTAGCAACTGGGAAAGAATAAAACGAATTCCGGTAAGAAGCAAGAAGGAGATCTTCTGGAACCAAAAGCAAAATAGATTGGCAAGAAATTTTAGTAAAAAAAGAATAAAATTAAGATAAATTATCCTTCTTGGTTTCCTTAGTTTTTTTCAGCCTTCCAATCTCTAAAGGATTTTTTTTTTTAAAAAAAGGACACAATTGGGTGAGCAATCAAAACCAAAAAAAATTGACAAGAGAATTTAAACAAAAAAATAAAATTAAAATAGAAAAATTAGCAAGATTTATTAATACAGTTTAAGTAAATAAGTTTAAGTAGGAGAGTTATAATATAATTCAAATAAGTTTTTTTGGAATTCGTAAATTATCAGGATTTTCAAATACAGTTGGTATATTGTAGATTGGCATTGGTAAGATAAGATAAAAAAAACTTAATATTTATTCAACCAAGACACTGGATAATTAAATATTTAATATTTTTAAATTTCTCTTTCCTAATTTAATAGAATAGGTAACCAAGTTGTATTTACTGTGATAATAAATACTTGGCAAGAGGAGGCCAGTGACTGTCCTTGGCAATAGTCCAAGCTACTGTTGCTAGTATTCCTCTGCAAATTGCTCAATCATTTGGTCATCTGTCTAATTTTTTATCCAATGAGATAAATTGACCAAATCAACAAACTTAATGTTAAATGGACGAAACCACTAACAAACATGAATCTTCAATTGACAAAAAATAAAATCAAGGATTGAGTTGACCAAATGTGAAAAACTCAGGAGCCAATTTGAAATTTAAGCCAAGTTTAAATGTTAATTTTCTTTACTGTCAACTGTCCAATTAACCAAATTAGAGTTTTTTTTTTTTTGCAGAAAAAGGGATCTAAAGTTACATGAATTCCGATATGATAGTAAAGCCTAGTTCATCTGTTGTCAAAACATTAAGACAAAAGTACGGTAGTTCTTCTAGCAACCTAAACTCATCATCCAAAGCCAAAGCTTGTTTCGCCAACATTAGAAGTGAAATTAGCTTCCCAGTAAATATAGGTGCACATGGCCTTCCAAGACCGTTGCAGCATGTTCCTGATATACGTTTGTAGGACTTGCTCCAAACGGCTTGTTGATGGATCGTTTTGAATGTAAATAGTAGGCGCATAATCTAACTCAATGTGTAGGAATAATATTCTCAACTCCCAAGCATAGCATCATAAATTGCCCAAAGTCAGCAAATAATAGAGTGCAATGGTGAAGGTTGTCCATAAATTAGAACGGGTTTGACAAATAGAAAACCATAAGAGAACAAAGAGATTATCGAGTTTGATGTAGGAAGAAGAACCGTCAGTTTGGGGCACAAAAAATTCCTCATCCTCTGATTAAGTTGTGGTCTATATATGAGATTTTGAGTCAGTCTTTATATTCCTTATATGTTTTCTTTCCCTAGCTATAATGTCCTTTAGCTTTCATTTCTTTCTTCAGAGGAATAAATATGAAGAGAAAGTGGAAGTCACACCACAACTGTCCAAAAAGTAGTCTTCTTTTTTTTCTTTCCCGAAAAACCGTAGTTCTTTATTTAGCTCATAACAAAATCATTACAAAGCAAAACTCTCAGTGCCCCAGAGGACTCTACAACCCAACTCGGTGGGCAGATTCTGTTCATGGCAGCTTTCGCCACCCAATCTGCAGCACGATTAGCAGTATGCGAGACATGACATACGCTATGCATATGAAGTCGCTGCAGTTTTTGGATGATTGCTCTAACAATTGTCCTAATCTCCAATGGAATTCCCTCCCCTCTTCCACGGACTGCTTTCCATAGAAGGTATGAGTCGGTTTCAAAAATCACTTGTTGGTAATTTCTAGCAATGGCTAGATTAACCGCCTCTTGGAGAGCTAGCGCCTCTGTTTACAAAGCGCTTGAGCTTGGTGGTTTGGTGGCCACCACGTCAATCAAAATCCCTTCTTCATCTTGACAAACCACTCCTGCTCCAGCTTCCTGGGTTCCCAACATAAAAGCGCCATCGACATTTACTATTATAAAACTCGGTTGTGGCGTCCATCGTTCTTCTTCTACCACTCTCCTACCAGCCGACCCAATTGTGTTTATCTGCTTGTCCAGCCTACTCTGCATTGCTACATTACATCTAGTAATTTTAGTTTGTGGTCTGGCGCTTCCTTTCTCAAACAAGAATTTAATTCTCATCTTCCATACATTCCAAAGCATATTGGCAGCCATGCTTTTTATCTCCAACCTAAGCTTTTTATCTAAATCAGCTCCCAAAGTTTTCCACCATTCCTTGAACCTTGGGAAGCTACTCTCCTCAACTCTTAATCCCATCGATGAGCCAAACCAAAAGGCTTTTGCATGCTCACAGAAAAATAATAAGTGTTCTATCGACTCTTCTTCCTTGCCACATACACCACAAATAGGATCTACCTCCATATTTCTAGCCCGTAGATTTGTTGCTGCTGGGAGTGCATCTCTTAGCATCTTCCAAATAAAGGTTTTAATTTTTGGCTGCACATTTAAAGCCCATATTTCCTTCCACTCTACTTGATTCAGAACATTTGTCCTACCATTCGGTGCATCCACCCTTTGATTCATTGAAACCCAATACCCTGTCTTGATCGAGTATGAGCCCCCCTTGTCATAGTGCCAACATAACTGGTGTTCGACCTCAGCATCAACCGGTATATTAGCAATCAGCCTTGCTTCTCCACATTAAATAGAGAGTTGATTTTGGCCATGTTCCATCTATCGTTTTGGTCCATTGAGTCAGCTACCATCAAACCTGCACAACCCGGTGGTCTACTAGATTCAATTTGAAATTACCATCTCGTGGTAGCCACCCATCCTCCCATAATGGAGCCTTCTTTCCGTTTCCTATATCCTATCTCAAGCCCCGTTCGAGCAGCTCCTTCCCCGACATGAAACTCCATATCCAGGAGCTCGACTTGCCCTTATCCGCTTTTAAGAAATTAGTTCTGGGGTAATATTTACCTTTCAGTATCTGGACCCACAACGCCTCAGGATTTTGTAGAATCCTCCAACATTGTTTTGCCAACAGTGCAGAGTTAAAATGCTCCATGTTGCGGAAACCCATTCCGCCCTCAGCTTTCAACTTTGTTAATAAATTCCAATCTCTCCAGATTATTTTCTTTTTGTCTTCATTGCCTCCCCAGAAGAATTGTGCCCTGATGCTATGGATAGAGTTGCAAAAAGATGTAGGGAACTTGAACACAGACTTTACATATACTGGAAGAGCAAGGATTACCGCTTTGATTAAAACTTCACGCCCAGCCTATGATAATAATGCTCCCTTCCAGCTCCGTAGCCGAGATTGGATGCGTTCCTTCACAAAATTCAGAGTCTTGGTCCATAATCTTCCCCAATTTGTAGGAATACCCTAATAGGTGTCATTGTCTGTCGCCACACATATTCCCACTTCTCTGCAGATTTCTTCCCTTCTCTCTTGTTGGACGTTTGTACTGAAGTAGATCTTGGACTTATATTTGTTTATCCTCTGGCCCGAAGCTCTGCTATACTGCTCCACTATCCATAATAGATTGCGGGCTTCCTCACTTGATGCACCCCAAAGAGGACTGTGTCATTTGCATAGAAGACATGGTGAACTGGTGGACAGAATCTGTTGATCTTGAAACCTCTGATGAAACAATTGTGGTAATAGCTCTCCATCCTTCTAGATAATCCCTCCGCAACAATAATGAATAGATAAGGGGACAACGGGTCTCCTTGCCTAATTCAGCGTGTTGGTTGGAAAAAATGAGTATGTTCCCCCATTCATGCCTACTGCAAACCTGACAGTTTTAACGCAATTCATTATCATTTCAATCCATAAAGGAACAAAACCAAACAGTGTTAGAATTCGTTCAAGATATTCCCACTCCAATTTATCATAGGCCTTCGCTACATCCAACTTCAACATCATCCCAGTTTTTGCTTTTTTACACCTGGAGCGTAGAGAATGGAGGGCTTCATGCATTATCACAATATTATCCTGAATATTTCTCCTCGGGACAAATGCCTCCTGTGTGTCAGATATAAATTCAGGAAGCAAAGCCTTCAACCTGTTTTCTATACATTTTGAAAATATTTTGTATATGTAATTGCAGCAGCTTATCAGTTTATAATGGTTCAGAGATTCAGAGCACTTGACTTTTGGAATAAGTGCTATCAGTGTAGTGTTTAGTTCAGCAAGTAACTTCCCAGACATTTGGAAGCTCCTCACGGTCGAGCATACATCATCCTGAATGACCCGCTAATATTTCTGGAAAAATATGCCTTGGAAACCATCCGGTCCAGGAGCTTTAGTAGCTCCCATTCCGAACACAGCCGCCCTTACCTCCTCATTGGTGAACTCCTTTAATAAGTAAGCATTGGCTTCCTCTGTAATAATCTTTGGTATATAGCTTCCCCACTCCTCCAGGTTAGTCACACCCTCTGAAATAAAGATCTTCTGAAAATGGTTATATGCCTCAGCTTTGATGTTCTGTTGCCCTGTTACTTGCATTCCTTCCTCCTTAGTCAAGTCTTTAATTGTGTTCCTGCACCTTCTTTGCACTGTGGTGGCATGAAAAAAACTGGTGTTTCTGTCCCCAGAAGTAAGCCACTTAACCCTCGCCTTTTGTGCCCAATACAATTCCTCGAGTCCTCATGCTTTTTCTAAACTCTTCATTAGCTCTTCCTCTTCTTACTTTATCCTAACCGTGTATGGAAAGGCCTTAAGAAGCTTCAGTCTGGCTAGTAAATTGTCAATTTCCTTCTTCGAGTTTTGCCTCTTTTGTCTGCTCCATCGAATCAGGGCCTTCCTTGTGATTTTGATCTTCCTCGCTACCTTGAATTGCCTAGTCCCAATTGCGGTTGTGCTCCAATTTTTCGAAATTACACTTTCGCATTCCTCATCCTTTGTCCACCGAGTTTCAAACTTAAACTGTTTCTTCACCTCTGTAACAGTTATTGGAATTTGGGCTCCAATTGGACTTGGCCCAAGATAGGCTTTGGCTTGAAGGAAAAGTAGGACAATTAATTCTTTTTGGAGTGTCCTCCAAGTAGTAGCTCTTTAGCTATTATAAATAGGAGGCTTTGGATTGTTTTTTTAGTAGAGTTGCAGAGTAGCTGTGGGTGTGCAACTAGAGTAGAAAAAGAGTAGTTTTTTCTTGGGAGGTTTGATGTACTAATATTTTTATATTAGTGAAGGATAAGAAGTTCGAGGACGTAGGCAAGTTTAAGGCCGAACCACGTAAAATTCTTGTGTCCTGTTTTATTTTTCGCGAATCTTTTGCAGTTTTCCCCAACAACTGGTAGCGAAGCGCGGGTTCGTTAAAGATTTGCGATGGCGGTTTTAGGCACAAAGTTTGAGGTGAAGCAGTTTGATGGCAAGAAGGATTTCAGTCTCTGGCAGAGCAACATTAAAGATCTGTTGGTACAACAAGGATTGATGAAGACGCTCTTTGGCAAGGAGAAGAAGCCAAAGGACATGAAGTTGGGAGGAGCACACTGTCAGTACCATCAGATTGACTCTTGTGCCAGACGTGAAGTACAGTGTGATGGATGAGAAAAGTCCGGTGGAGCTGATGAAGAAACGAGAAGATATCTACATGTCGAAGTCACCTACAAACCAATTGTTTATGAAGAAGGAATTGTACCAGTTGAAGATGCAAGAAGGTACGCATGTTATAGATCACATCAATAGATTTAATAAGTTGATTAAAGAGTTGGGTAGTATTGATGTGAAGTATGAAGAAGAGGATAAGGCCTTGATGTTGTTGATGTCGCTTCCCCATTCGTATGACAATTTGAGGAATTCGCTGTGTGTTGGAAAGCACACTCTTTCAGTTGCAGATGTGACAGCAGTACTGATGGAGAATTTCAAGTTGAACCAGTCTAGTAGCAGTACAAGTGAAGAAGTTGCCATAGCAAAGGTCAACCATGGCAGGGGCCCGTCACGGTCTAACAAGCTCAGAAGAAATTCTAGGTCTGGTTCACGAGGAAGAGCAGATTACAAACATAAGGAGTGTTACTACTGTCACACTAAGGGCCATATCCAGTTTTATTGTGAGGAGATGAAGAAAGATATGGAATAATTGAAGAAAAATCGCAAGAAGTCTGGTGAGACTGCGATAGTTGAAGATGATTCGGATGGTAATGCCTTCCTGGTACAAGAAGGAAAAGATGAGCACAATGTTGAAGAATCATGGATCTTAGACTATGCCTGTTCGTTTCATTTTTGTGCAAATAAGGAGTGGTTTACAAGCTACAAGCCTTGCAGTGACGGAGAAGTAGTAGTATTGGCAGATAACTATGAATTAAAAATACATGGTATTGGTAGTGTGAAGATTAAAATGCACGATAGTTTTGTGAAGACTTTTGCAGATGTGAGGCACGTGCCGGAGCTTGGAAGAAATTTGATCTCCCTAGGTAGACTTGATTCGAGAGGATGTGGTTTTTCTTCTCGAGGTGGAGCTTTGAAGGTTACCAAAGGCGCCTTGGTAATTATGAAGGGAGAATTAGTAGAGAAGAACCTTTACAGGTTAATTAGAAGTGCAGTAAAGAGCAATATGAAGGTTGAGGTTTGTGCAAATCAGGCAGAAAACAGAACGTTGTTGCATCCAACAAGAGAAAGGTTGATTTTCAATGATGACTAGCAGCAGGGAAGATGGCCACGCACCAACATGTAGAACACCCGAGCAGATTGGGATGAACAAAAATGAAGTTGTGAAGATCACCAAGACCAATTCAGCCCAAGGTGGAGATTATTAGAATTTAGGCTCTAATTGAACTTGGCCCAACATAGGCTTTTGGCTTGAAGGAAAAGTAGGACAATTAATTTTTCTTGGAGTGTCCTCCAAGTAGCAGCTCTTTAGCTATTATAAATAAGGGACTTTGGATTGCTTTTTTAGTAGAGCTGCAGAGTAGTTGTAGGTGTGCGGCTAGAGTAGAAAAAGAGTAGTTTTCTCTTGGGAGGTTTGATGTACTAATATTTTTTATATTAGTGAAGATAAGAAGTTCGTGGATATAGGGAAGTTTGAGGCCGAACCACGTAAAATTCTTGTGTCCTGTTTTATTTTTCGTGAATATTTTACAGTTTTCCCGAATAACAATTTCATGCAAAGTCATCACCAGTTGCCGGTGGTCCGACCCAACCATCAGCTCATTATTCAGCAGCGCGCCGGGCCACATCAACCTCCATTTAAGATTGGCTAATGCTCTATCCCAGTGGGCCTTGATGTGCGCTTCCCCCAGGTCTTTTATTTGACCAGGTAAAATTGTCTCCCTTACTTTCAACATGGATCATTTCGTACTGACACATAAATTCTTGGAAGTCCCTTGTTTGTGATGGGGTAACAATTCTGCCCCCATCCTTATCATCACTCTCCAGAAGGGCGTTGAAATCCCCAATCACTAACCACCCCTCCTGAGTTCCTGGGAAGAGAGCACCTATTTTCTGCCAAGACTCCGGCCCCTCACTGACCTTGGGAGGACCATAAACGAGAGTCAGATAAAATTCCTCCTGGTCACCAACTTGTGCCTTCAAGTGAATATAATTCTTGCAACTATCCAGCTTGGTAATTTTGCACTTCTTTGCTTAGTTTCCACCAAGAACACAATGTCCGGCTGAAACTGCTGGTTTAGATCAAGTAGCTGATTCCTGGTTAAGGTTTTCCCCATTCCCCTGCAATTCCATACCACTAAAGACATGTCCTGCTTCCCTTCTTCTTGTACTTCTAACAAACAGTTACAGTGCAGTAATAGCAAT
Organism: Turnera subulata; assembly: GCA_028386065.3. Classification (NCBI taxonomy): domain Eukaryota; kingdom Viridiplantae; phylum Streptophyta; class Magnoliopsida; order Malpighiales; family Passifloraceae; genus Turnera; species Turnera subulata. The sequence goes on along the minus strand of JAKUCV010001068.1, from coordinate 637,758 downwards.
ATCACTCCTCCAACTCACTTTCCTGCAGACCCAGAGCCAAAACAAACCAACCAAAACCGCAGACGAGCACCGACACTCAGTAATTGAGAAGGTAGGAACATACAAACTACACGGGTAAGGAGGGATTGGTTTAGGAGATCATGTGCTGGATGCAAATGAGATGGAGATGGGAGTTTATTTTACTGTTCATGTTGGGAGAGTTTTGTAAAACTAGCCATTACCGATGTTATTTTGATTTTGTTGTCTTCTCTAGTCTTCTGTGACCAGCTTACCAATACCATTGCCATGACATTGTAGTTGCAAGGTCAGCCTTTTATGTTTTTGTTGTTTTTCCTTTGTAAGAGGCAACCTTGTGCTTATCAACACACAGACACCAACAACGGTATCCATATTTATACCCCCCAAAAAGACTATACAGATGGGATGGAGGTTGTCAATTGCATTTTTTTTTTTTTTTGTAATGGTATTAAAAGGAGTCATTTGCGTTTCTGTCTTGGCTGTTTGGTTGTTTCAGTTCAGACATAATATTATTGAAAGTTGGAAACTTTTTCTTCTCTGTTTTTAGGGTAAGAAACCGAAACTTCTATGCTGGTGGTGCCTGGTAGTAGAATGGATCAGGCAATGATGTATTAGTACATTAAATCGAGACCTAAATTAATAGACACAAAACGCACGCATTGACTCTATTTAGACCCTGGACTTTTCCCAAGTCACTTCCTCACTTCTTTCAATTAAACAACCCTGATCCATTTTCTAATTCCGTTTTTTAATACATTCTGAGTCCAAACACCGTAATAATCCCCCCCGTCTAGGCCCGTAATGATATGTAAACTTCTTCACTACCTATTAGGAAGACGCAACAACCCAAGAAACAAAAGAACCCCAGGGAAGGGAGGGATATATGCTGACCTGGCGATGTTAGCTGTTTTTGGCTTGGCTTCATAATTTCCGAATCTAGAGTATATCCTGTCTATGTTATTATATCCAAGTATTAGTATATATTTTCAACGAATTAGGTGGGAAAATGAAATAGTTGTTTGTTAGGTTTGCTTAAGACATACTATTCTTCTGCAATAAACAAGTGCTACTTGCCATTTGTTGGAAATAGGCAACAAATGAACTAGTATGATGTGCTCTTTATTTCTCCTTGTTTTTCCCCTATTAATACAGTTTGCCATCAAATAAAAAGTTTCGAAATCATTTGTCCTGTTTCTCCGCGGAAGAGCTCATCTGTCCTGTCCAGAGTAGATTATTTATTTTAGTAATGAAAAATTGGTCAATCCTGAATTTTGACTGACTCACTGACTTTCACATTGTACCAAAGAAAAAATTATGGATTCATAAGCAATTGCATTCAATGAGGATCAATGGAAACCTTTTTTCTATGTAACATAAATGGATGAAGTAGTAGCAACTAGTGGGGGTATTCTCTTCCTGTCAGTTGTGTCACACAGCTGTTGAGCTGTCAAAACTAATTTAGCAGATAAAGTTCGAGGTTTATAAAAGTTAATGATCTTTTTGTTTTCTGAACTGGAAAAGTTAATGATTTTACATGCTATTGAATAATCAAGTGGGTTTAAGCCTAATAACGACTTTTGACTCTGTATTATTAACATTTGCTTCTTATATTGGAAGCTTTCTTCAACACGAAAAAGGGAAGAAAAAGAAAAGAGTAAAAGCACAAATGGAGGAAAAGGACACACACATAAACATAACTACGTGGAAGTTGCAATTGAAGTCGTCAAAGCACTCGTGCTCTGCAGCCGTGTTCCTGTAAACTCTGCATTCCCTCCTATTCATTCTTTCTTGTTGTGTTAACCATATCCTCAACTACATATATATATTCTTCTGTTATTATGCTTCCTCATTAGTTAGCACAAATTTTCTCAAGAGGGTTTGGTTTGGTGGGTGAGTTAGAGACATGAAGTTCTTTCACTGTGGCTTTGGTTGCTGCTCCTCTGGGTCAACAGCCATCAAAGAAAGAAATAGGGCAGGTAAAAATTTGAGATGTTGATGCTAAATACCAGCCATTGAATTATGTTATGCTTCAAGAAAGTGTATTGCAAGGGTTTACAGTGCTCTGTTTGTGTTTCTTGATTCTGCTTCATCAAAGTTTTTTGATTCTGTTTGTTGGTTTGTTTCTGTTCTCATGAATCTCTGATTGATTTCTGTGAATGACAAACAAAATCAGGTGTACAGTATAATGAGAATTATCGCATATTCAGTTCCCATGAGCTTGGAATCGCCACTGACAACTTCTCTTCCCATAACCAGATTGGAGAAGGTGGCTTTGGTGTTGTATACAAGGTAATTCTCTATTCTTTGCCTTTTTTGCGTTACATTAAGTGCAAGTCTTGACCATGTCTTTCTGCCAATTTGGGTTTTGTGTTTAATGCCAGTGTGTGTTTTTTTGGTCTGACTTTAAAGGGTTGGTTCCAAGGTAGTTCTCTGGCTGTGAAGGTTCTTTCAGTTGAAATTGAGTCGATGCACGGAGAGAGAGAGTTCATATCTGAGTTAGCTGCACTAGCTAACATCAGACATGAAAATCTTGTTAGACTTAAAGGATGCTGTGTGGATGGAGCCAAAAGATATTTGGTCTATGATTACATGGAAAACAACAGCCTTGCACATACCTTACTAGGTATTCCCTCTATGATTCTGTTTTATTTTCTGAGCCTAAACATGTCAAATTAGAGGAACTGAGAGCTGATTTTATCAGATAAAAGACAAAGCTGAGTATTTATTTTAGGAAAATTTGTCTGTTATGTATTCTTGGTTAATAGGCCAAGAACAGAACAGGATGAATTTCAGTTGGGAAGCAAGGCGCAATATCTCTGTAGGAGTAGCTCGTGGAATTGCCTATCTTCACGAGGAGATTGAACCCCGAATTGTGCACCGAGATATTAAAGCAAGCAATATACTTCTGGATGAAAATCTTACACCAAAGGTGGCAGATTTTGGTCTTTCAAGACTGCTTGGAGAGAATTCCTCTCATGTCACTACTCGTGTTGCTGGGACATTGTAAGTGGAATTATTGAATTCTTCACGTCCATGTTTGTTTCCTTTTCTTATTGTCTTGAAAGCATTCTATGATTTCTTCTGCAAATGCAACAGAGGTTACCTTGCTCCAGAATATGCAGTTAGTGGGCACGTCACCCGAAAGTCGGATGTTTATGGATTTGGAGTGCTGCTATTGGAAATAATTAGTGGCCGATCAGCGGTAGATTTTGATTTGGAACACGGTGAACATTTCCTTGTTCAAAAGGTAGCCATACTAGATCATCAATCAATACTCAATGCGAAGCAATGTTGTGTTTTAAATGTTTGTCAACATTCTGTGCTTCAATTTGCAGGCATGGGAGGCATATGAGCGTAATAACCTTTTACAGATACTAGATCCTACTCTTAATATGAACTTCCCAGCAGAAGAAGCACTTCAGTTTTTAATGGTTGGTCTACTTTGTGTACAAGAATTTGTTAAGCTCCGGCCACGAATGTCAGTAGTGGTCAGAATGTTGACTAATGAAACTGATATCAGCAATGTTCAGATTTCTCCACCTGGTCTCCTTCCCGATCTCATGAATATCAGAACGCTTCAAAATAGCGTATCTCAGACGACATCCTCCCCGGCTTCAACCATAATTAGCCCACCTAGTACAGCATATTTTTCATAACTCAGTTCTGTTCTTAGCCCACCATCATTCTTCAGAGAAGGTAATTACATTCTTAACTGAGGAGAGGCATATAGATAGCAATGGCTCCTCAACATTGTTTGGCTCATGTGGATACACTTTTTTTCCAAATGAAGTTTTTTTTTTGGTGCTGCTACAAGTTGGTACCTGTTTCTGGCTTGCACACTTTGTTGACTTTACTGTTCAATTCTGAGAGTGATGTTGATCTCAATTTGAGGTATTCTTGTTGTATAGAGTTCATTTTCACAATATGTTATTCATATTTCAGCCGGAATAAAGAATTACAGGAGCTTGTTTTGACCACTTTTATTACAGATTGAACAAACGTGTATGGTATGGCATTTGATACAAAACATTTTTAAATATCAAGTTCAACAGCTTGTGCATAACGTACGTATGTTGTATTCGTACTTTCATACATTGTAACGAGGGAAAAAAGTGGGAAATTGTACAGCTTCTTATAAAATTTCGGTACCTCCCTGAAATCTGTACTGGTCACAGGCAAAAGCATGCCTTCAAGCTGTTCAAATGCTGGGATATTTCCTCTACCGTGGTTGTTATCTTGGCATCCCAGTAAACAAGTATATATAGACACTTGATTTCAAACCTGCAGGTCTTCAATCACCGATATATAAGATGGCTAGCCATTGTTGAAAGTCTTCTGGAAAATGACAAGAGTCTTCATATGGGACTCTTTATTATAATGGTTGATGAGAAACTCAAAATGACCGAAACTTTTATGTCAAAAAAGAAAAGCAGGTAAACTCCGCCTTGGCCTCATTATTATGACCATTCTTCCTTCTCCCTTGTCAAGCCACGGATCACGGATGCACACCAATCCCACAACTTTGCAGTTCCTTTGCCGGATTTTGAATATTCTTATATCGACATGGCCTGATGATTGAGTTAGATGGACCCCGGTTTCCTACGTTCACATGATCTTAGGACTAATTTTTAAGAAAAAGCTTAGACTAAGAGCAAGACGTATATACTATATATGATCAATGACCTTGTAGCTCTCACTGGTGGTGGTATTCTTGCAAAACAGGAGGAGTGAGGTCTTGAATTGGAAGCGAGGCTGTATCAAGGGAAGGAAATCCAAAAAGGAAAAAGAAGAAAAGAAGAAAAAAGACAGTACATAGCATATATGATTGTGGTTTGATTATGAGCAGAACAAGCTATAAAAACTCGCGGAAGAGGCGATCACCTGATAGAAATAAGTTGCAGGATGCTTGACTCCTCGCACGCCATCCGCGAAAAGGCCACCAATTTTGATGGTGAGCTTTGCAAATGGCATACAGGGAGCCAGGCACACTGAGTAACTTACACACAGTAATTAATACAAAGAATGATGAGCATGCATAAGATAATTACTGGAGGTATCTTTGTATATGCAAATCCTCAAACAAAACCAGTTGTTGCAGAGCGGTGGGCATTTGATGCCGTTGGGCCAAGGCAAATTGCCTGTTGGTTGGAAGCACCGGTGCATATATATATATATATATATAGGGTGGGGTGCAAGTGCAATTCATGAGGGAGGGGCATGCATAAATATAGGTGCAATTCCAGCTCAAGTTTGTCACAATCAAGTTGTCTCTGGAGCGATTATTCCCACCTTACCTCTTCTTTTGTGCCTGTTTTTCCTCAAAACAGCCAAATAGCTTTTGAGTTGGCAATTTGGCATATAGCAAAAGCCCACCCAAAGAAACCCACCCTCTCCACCAGAAATGCTTTTTTATTCCCCTACTTTATAACTTTCAAAAATCAATGAAGTTGGTATGGTTATGCGTGTGAGTAACCAGGAAGGTTTTGATAGCCAGAGAGATATATATGTATATATATGCATAAGGTTGGCAATCTTTTATGCCCATTATATGGTTTCTGTGTATCTTTCCTTTTCATCTTTTCTTGTGGATCATAAAGCAAAGGATTCTTTTGCTTTAGAAAACTGATGTCTTGGCTTGGAGTAGCGGATGCCTTTGGATTCTCCATACCAATACACCCCACCTGGGTTATCTTAGAGAACCACGTCTATGTGTCATGTCTTGCTTGTACTTGCTTGCTTTCCCTCCAATGAATCTGCACCACTATTTTTTTTCTTGTTATTTCTTACCCAAAGTGATGAGATGAGCTGTTCAAAAAAAAAAAAAAGTGATGAGATGAGAAATGTGGGCCAGGCCTAAAACAAACCAAACCAAACCAAGCCACCACAACGCCAATTGTTCTCTCCATTCCCGACATAACTGTTCTTCAAATTTTAATGTTTTTTTTTTTTCTCTTTTTACTGCAATTACAATGTGCTTCCCCCCGACTAGACTTCAATATTGACTTGGGGTTTAATTAGTACCAAAAGACATATGATACAGATGTCATATCTTGCCACTCGAAGGAAAGGACCAGCAGGTTTTTCTGTTTTCCTTTTTCACTCTTCTCTTCTGAATATATCGTGTTTCAAGTATCTAATAATGCCTAAATCTAATCACACACTTGAACCATTAAAAAGAACGTAGGTCATCTAGGGCATGACTTGATTGGTCTACAAAGTAAATATTCCGCCCTGCACAAAAGGATAGACAGCAAAGGTTTACACATATATATGTAATGTGAGACCGGCTGCTCTTGAAACGGGGAGGAAATATTTTGACTATAATCAGAAATTTCTGTGACTGGAAATAATTCCACCAATCCAAACAAGTTGACAAGATAGCCGCTATTTCTACATTCCTGCCTGAGAGGAGGTCCAGATTGGAAGAATGTCAAAAGGATTTGTCTGCTGGTAAAGTACGTGTTAGTGTGGTCTTGTTCTGTCAGAACTACAAATTTCAGACTCTTTGTGTCTGAACCACCTGAACTTGAGCTTGGGGATTCCTGTTACGATCGATTCGTAACAGAGCCCGATTGAAGAACATAAGAGAACAAGAAAATAAAGAAAAGAACAAGAAAGGAACGAAACAATAATATTTCCTATTGATCAATCTTGATTACAGAGTACTCTTGAGGGAATATTTATAACCCTATACTAATACCATAGTGACAAGTCGTCCATTTGCTATTAACTATTGTTGATACGAACACACGGTGTCGTATCAATACTCCCTCCCTGAAGAAAAGACTATAACACCAAAAAGAAACGAATCATCACTCAAGACACAAACACAGAAATGACAGTACGATATACCCCTAGAAACCCAAACACAACAACACTAACATACTTGAACTCTGGAAATCTAGAGATGATCTCATTGGACCACTCCCAAGAGGCATTGGGATGTGAATAGCCAGACTAATGAATCAACCAGGATCAAAAGCAAAAAAAACAAAGAGTTCCTGCTCAACTTCAGCCTTTTGCCAAGACATACAATCAGCTGAATCAACCCGAATGAAAACTAAAATCCAAGAGTTCTTGCTCAAATCCACCAAAGTCGGCCTCATCAGCATGTTGTAAATGCATTTGGTGTCTCTGTACCCATTCTGCTAAAAATAGTACCGTCCTGTAACATTTATCCTTCCCAAGATCACTAGCAGCTTCCCTCATGTGGATATAATCTCTGGTTTGCAGCATGATCTTATTTGATACAGTTGCAGAGGTGACAAGTAAATCGTTAGCTTGATCTTCAAAAACTTGTTCAACTTGATGTTGCAAATTACTGCTCCCAAAAGCTAGTTGCATCACCAGCAACCCCACCTCAAAACATTCAAGCAGCCTGCATTTTTGCTCCATGACAAAATTCAATTCTGCTGCAACCAGGTACCACATTTTTCTCCTTAACAAGAAGCAAATCTGATCAACATTTTGAAGCTGAATGACTTTAGAATTGATCGCCACAAAAATTCCACCAAATCCTCCTGGATCAAATGTTGTGAAACATCTGTTGCTTTGTCCGCATTTCCCCCCTGCTTCAATACACTCATTTATTACTCCCAAGCTAGCATTTTTTCCCCACTTTTCTCTCAAACTAACACACTGGTTTGCTACTTGCAAGCTCTACCATTTTCCCCTGGTTTTAAAATTCTGAGAATCATACCCTCATTTACCACAGAAGACTTGCATAGCACTACTCATTTCCCTCCTTCTTATTTCCTTCCTCATTGACTTACCATCCTCCATTCGTCTCTTCATCTTCCTTGTCCCTAATTTCTTGCATTTACAAAGCACAAGCTTTCTCGTCATTCTCATTTTCTTCCTGATCCTCTTCCATTGACCAAAGTTACCCCCTTTTTTCTTGCCATGCTTCCTTGTCACCTGAAAAAATGACATAAGCTTCTTCATTCTCATCTTCTTTCTCATTGTCCGATCAAATCCAATTACCCTCCTCTTCTGCCTTTTCTTCAATTTCCCCCATGTTTGAATCCTCACTGATCTACCATTTTTCTTCTCAAGCAACAATCCTTCACCAAGCTCACCAATGACTCTTTTCGTGATTGGAAAAAGGTGTGTTGGCTCCTCTGTTGCCTTGGTAGTGTCCTGTTCAACTACTACGTACTGTGACTCGCCCAATGCAATCACATCATCAACATATGGTTTGTTCTTTGTCTCATTACTCATCAACATTTGTAGTTCATGAGCTGGAATGCCCTTGGAGACCAAAGAGAGATCACTGACTTCAAAAACACTCACTTCAAGCACTTTAGATACAGTAGCATCACCATTATCCATAGTGAACAACAAATTTTCCAAGTTATCATCATATACTTCTATATGCAGCCACAATTTATGACTACATGCATGCCCATGAACATCATTTTCATCACACCAAAGACAAAGACGATGCACATACCTGCGTTCATTCAATTCAGTGATGGTAAAGATTTCTGTTTCAAAGAATGGAACCTGATCATGAGGCTGCACCTTGCTCACCGGTGCACAAAGTTGTTGCGGCATAATTGACGGTTCTCGATCTTGAAATTCAGATGCAGCAGCACCCTGAGGGGACAATAATAGTTCTTGCGGTGGAGAACTAGGGAAAGAACCAAGGCCATAATGTTAAACTCCAAAGGCCGTAACTGCTGGTTGCCCATGGGAAACATGCACCAGCATCGTCGCAGATGGAGAAGAAATCTGAGGGATTGAACCATGTGGAGTCATTGGAGCATTTTGTCGAACAGTTGGGCAAGAATTCGAGTAACTAGAAACTGATGGAGGCAAAACAGGTAGTGATGCCTCTGGGATTGATTCAGACGGCAAAGAATGAACCCTCGCCTATGACCAAGGTGGAATTCGCATCGCCAAAAACTGATCGGACTGCAACGAAAGAGAATCATACTGCACGGGGAACTGATTTGAAATCGTCGGAGAAGAGGCAAACCCAGAAGGCGCAACTGGCAGCGTTGAAGACGACCGCATCGACCCGCAATGCACTCCCCACGGCGAAGAGTGGAAGGACTGGGGGACCATTGCCGGTGACGAGTACGGAACAGAGACTCCCGCGTTGGAGCCTCCAAGAGAAGAAACCGCCAAGAAAGGTGAAGAAATCGTCGGCGCAAATTTTGGTAACAAAGAGGAACTGGGCAGCCCTGAAACCCTAAGCGGTATCGGTGATGAAGGTGGAATCGGTATTGACGGAGAGGATGAGAACCACGACCAAGGCTGAACTGGCGGAAGAGAAGACGGCCAGCAACGGAGTGCTTGTAGTTGCTCCATGGCCATCGATGGACAGACGACGCCAATTGTTACGCTCCATTCATAACAGAGCCCGATTGAAGAACAGAAGAGAACAAGAAAATAAAGAAAAGAACAAGAAATGAACGAAACAATAATATTTCCAATTGATAATCTTGGTTACAGAGTACTCTTGTGGGAATATTTATAGCCGTATACTGATACCAAGTGACTAGTCGTCCATTTGCTATTAACTATTGTTGATACGAACACAGGGTGTCGTATCAATTCCCTGTTTCTCAATTTATCCTCTCTCTCTCTCTCTCCTCTTCCCTGCTGGCTGCAATATCGATCATCATTCTCTTCTTATCTCATTACAAGCCCTTTACCAATTTTGGCCTAACTCTAACAACTATCTTGAACACTTGAAACACAAATAAAACTTATTAGGGTTGATTGATTAAGTTTGTGGATTATGAATGCTTTCCTATGCATAATACAATTTTCGTCTCACTCCACTGCAATGCAAGCAACGTTTGTTTTGCTTTTGTTAAACACATATTTTGAGAATTCATGCATTGGAAAAGGTGAAAACGCTCTATTCATAGACCTCTTGCGCCTCTGAATAACGGATAGTTGTTTGTTTGTAGCTAGCAAGACAAATTAGGAGAACTCGAAAGTCATGCAATAGTTCGAAATTCAATCAACAACCTGGAACGACCTACCAACTAAGCGAGGAAGACGGCATAAAGAAATCCCACAGATTTCTCCGGATGATGATATTTAGACTTCGAAAAGCATTTCGTACCCTCATCACTACAGCTCAGAAGCATTTCTTGTCCTATATATGAGAGTATTAGGATAAAAAGCAAGGATCTAGGGGAACTGATGGCCACCTTCCTTACAATGAGAATAAAAGCCAGAGGCATCCCCATACAAATTCTTTTTTTTTTGAATTTTATTAAATGAAATGGAGGGATACAAATAAGGATTAGAGCCATGAATGAAGTCCTAAGAAAACAGTAGTCTCGTGCTCTGCAGAATGGGGTTTGTAAAGAAGAGGAAGAAATTAGCAAGCATTTTTGATATATTGGGAGCTTGATGAGAAAAAGATAAGAAAAGAATGCCATAAACTTGAGGATCTCCATAGCTTTAATGAGGAATAAAAATCCTGAAGGTGCTGCAGCGCGAGTGCCAATAGTAGAGTACAAAAAAGTTAAGAGAAGCCAGCCATCACTTGAATAATACCAAAGCACACATCGATCCCCTATAAATCCATGAGATGCAAGAATATATGACAAGTTTTTTGAGGAAGCGCCTGCGGAGATAAGTCAATCATAGATTCCCAATCGAAGAATAATTTCCTTCTCTCAATTCAACAAGAAGATGAGCCATCAGTAAGACCCAAAATGGAAACCACATGCAACATAGAGTCCAGGGCATCCTGCTGAAGCCTTTCTGAGGAAGGAGAACAAGTGCTAGATGTGGGATGAGGCTTTGATTCGATTCTTGTTAGAGGTGATATGATGGTTAGAAAAAAAGGAATCATCCGAAATAAAATTCTTGTTATTGAAAGATTTGGACTTTTTGTTTCCATGGCCTATACAGACATCAAAGCAGGTATGCTGCTGTCAAGAAGCGATAGAAGAACAAGCTTGATGTAATTTAAAAATAGGGGGTATGTATTTTATTGATGTTCTTGGGATTTACAGAGAAAAGAGGGCGTGAATAGTGCCCGAGCCTAGCTATTTTAGATTATACCATATGGAATAAACGGGCTTAAGGGGTATTTATAATCCGGGAGTCTCGAAGGCGGGCTTCTCGGTCGAGTTAGGCTCGTTGGGCTCATTGGGCTTTGACTCGGTCTTCGGCCCCGGGCTCTCCCGGTAGTGGGACCGGCGGGTAGAGTAAATATATCAGTAGCCCCCCAAATGGTCAGGCTTGCTTGTAAACACGGGCATTTGGACCCTGGCGACATCGGCATAAATAGAATACACTTTGGAAATACTGTCTCGTTAAAAACCTTATCAGGAAAAACCCAGTGGGATAAAAACCTGATGAAGGAAAAAAGAATGCAGTGTGTATTCCCTTTTATGCGTATCGGAGTTTATTGAGATCCTGAATATGCAGTTATCTGATCCTCCAGAGCCTCAGTTGGAGAATGTGATCGTTCCTCGACGGCCTCCCATCGGAGAATGGGAATACCTCTTAGCTCCTGAGGTCCTTCCTAGTAGAGAGGATCCTGCTTTGAGCATCTATTGTTTTTATTGAACCTGTGCACCTTTCATGTATGCTTGACTTTTAATGAATCAGGGCACCTGTAATTTTTATTGAAGTAGGTATCTCTATCCCTTGCTTCATAGCCAACCTGAGAACCTCAACCTGCGTTCGGTTTTTGACGAACCTGTATTCTTCGGAACCTCGTTCGGTCCTTCATGTATTTTGGTTTCCGAACCTCGCTCGTCATTTCACTAATCAGGGTACCTATAATCCTGATTGAACTAGGGTACCTACATCCGTTACAGGTTCTTTTGCTGACCTGAGGACCTCCGTCATGGGCTTATCGTTTTAGAACCTGGCTCATCTAGCCCTTCTTTGATGTCATAGTGAAGCTAGCACCTCTAGCTCGTTGTAATTTGTGAGTTTGGCTCATCTTGACTTCCGTATGCCTGCTTGAGGGCCTCCAACTTCTATTTGCATGCCTATAACTTTGGTGTATTCCATCCTGGACAAATGATATGGAAAATTTAAGGGCCCTTAGACCCTGCGGTTCCTGTTCTAGTTTTTTCCAACTCCAGTATCTGCACCTTGTCAGTAGGCTCATGTTCTGCTGGAGGTTCCAGCTCCCGATCCACTTGGAGTTGTTCATTCCTAAGCTTTACGTGACCTCTTTCCAGGATATCGGCGGGATTTTCGACTGTGACTATTGTTTTCTTTTCCGAATCTTCTGCTCCTTCAGGTGACCTCGCGGTATCTAGGTCCAGCCCCTTGTATTGTTCTCGCAGATTCGGCTTTTGGTACCTTTATGTAGTTAAGCTTTTGGTTCCTGTATTGGGCCAGTTTGTAGCATTTGCAGGTCCCAAGGACTCTTTCGCTGCAGTTTGGCAAGCTTTGTGATTTGATCCTATGTTTGGAGATCAGGGCCTCTTGTTTTGCCCATTATAATTGGACGAGCCCCTCGCTCAGCTGGTTCTATTGAAGTAATTGTGACTCTTGTTGGGCTCCCTTTGCCTGTAGCCTCTGTATCTAGGTCCTGCATTGAATTGCTGCAGTGAGCCTCTGCTTCCTATGCACTAGAGACTCTTCCTTTCGTTATGGTTTTGTGAGCTTCTATCATCGGCTCCTGTATATGACATGGGCTCGAGGGCCTTAGCTTCGGGATAAACAACCCTTAAGCTTTTCGAAGGTTCTGGGCAGCATATGCCTTTATCTTTTAGACTCAATAGTCCTTAAGCCCTTTTGAATATTTTGGGCATTATGTGCCTTGATTTTGGGGCTAAACAGCCTTTGAGCTAGCTTATTAATTGTTTTAGGTATACCTTTAGCTTTTGGGCTCAACTGCCCGTAGCTTTTTTGACCTGTGGGTACTTCTATACCTTTGGCCTATATTTAGGCTCGGCGGCCTCTCAGCTTTCCTAGGGGCTCCATTTGGGCTTCAGAAGCCTTAGAGCTTCTCCTAGTGACTCCTACAGGTACTTAATACCCCGGTCGGGCTGGATGTGAATTTAGGTATTCAGGAACTTTTGGCCTTTTTGTGCTTTCAGGTTTATATCGCCTTTGCAGGCCTGTTTGTTGTAGCTTTCGGCGAGAGCTTTTGAGCTTCGGGGCTCTTATTGGTACAAGGTACCACGACCTTGCTCCTTATAATTTTTGGGCACGAGGGCCTTTGAGCTTCGGGACTCTTATTGGTACAAGGTACCACGGCCTTGCTCATTATAATTTTTGGGCACGAGGGCCTTTGAGCTTCAGGGCTCTTATTGGTACAATGTACCATGGCCATGCTCATTATAATGTTTGGGCACGAGGGCCTTTGAGCTTCGGGGCTCTTATTGGTACAAGGTACCATGGCCTTCCTTATTATAATTTTTGGGCACGAGGGCCTTTGAGCTTCGGGGCTCTTATTGGTACAAGGTACCATGGCCATGCTCATTATAATTTTTGGGCACGAGGGCCTTTGAGCTTCGGGGCTCTTATTGGTACAAGGTACCATGGCTGTGCTCATTGTAATTTTTGGGCACGAGGGCCTTTGAGCTTCGGGGCTCTTATCGGTACAAGGTACCATGGCCTGCTCATTATAATTTTTGGGCACGAGGGCCTTTGCCTTTAAAGGCTATTTGTGTTGTAGAGTTTGTTTGAATTTTGCATTGTACTTGGATTGTAGTTGCTTCATCATCCACCTGCGATTTGTTGTAATTTTCTTCTCTAAGCAAGTTGATGGTCCTCGTTTACTCGAGAGAGCTTTTGGTTTCAATTGAGTCTGAAACCACCAATTTGTGCTATAGCATTCGTGGACCTTTTTTGCTATTTTTGGCTACATTGAGGCCTTGCGATTCATGGTATCCACGAAGCCTTATGCATTTTATGGTGTTTCTTGCTCAATCTTTACCCTTTGCTCTCCCTTTTTATCAAGCTTGGCACAACCTGCTCCTGAAGGGAACCTTTGTATTTTGGAGCCGAATGTAGCTTCCTCACTCGGGTGAGTTTATGAGAGATCCTGCTTCCCTTGGTAATCTTAGATTTTTTTCTAAGTCTTAGTTTGCCTCTTTTATGCTTCATTTTCATTAGAGCATGTTAAGCTCTTTGGAGCCTCGTTCAGTAGCCCTCACATGGTCTTCTTGTTGCATTTCTTCTCCATCTTATCAATAGCTTTATTAGGCGTTGGTGCATTTACTTGAGCCACTCGAGGTACCTGACAGCCTTATAAAGGCATTGTGGAGGTTCGGTTGCTTTTTGCAAGAGCCTCCTTTGATTTTCGGCACCATTATAGGATTATTATTTTCTGAATCTGTTCCTCCTGTGAGGGTTGTATATTATTCACTTCATGGTGGACCTGTTCGGGTTTCTGCTTATGTTAAAGCTTCTGTTTCCGAAGATCTATGTAGAAGACCTGTTACTGTTGTCATTGTGTCGTATCAGAATCCTCATAAGCTTTTTATTTTTCAAAAAGAAAATCTTCTTTCGCCTTTGACAAGAACCTGGTTTATTTTTCATGATGATTCTCCTCTCCTAATTTTTTATTGCTTTACTTAAAGCATGCTTCTTTTGAGGTGTACTTTGAAACCTGTTTTCCGCTTTTCCTCAGCAGATGGCTTGGTGAGGGTCTCCAAGTCATTTCGTGCCTTTGTACGAGCTTCTTTATTGGTTCTGTTCTTTGAACTGGGTGAATTGGTGCGAACCTCCACCTTCAGATGTTGACTTGATCGTTTGTTCGTTTTATGAGCGTCCTTAGCATCTTTTTCCTTCACAGAAGCTCTTATTGTGATACCTATCTCCCATGTAGGAATTTGTTTTGGATATACTTATTTGTATAACTCCTTTGAACGTCTAGCCCCCGCGGCTGGTATCTTATTATCTTTTATAAGATGTCCAGTCGCTATTATTTGACTCTTTAAAATTTCTTGAGGATTCTTTGAGCTTCTAGTAATTGGTAGGAATTCTTCATTGGCACCAACTATATCCCTTAGAGCTTCACCTACAGTTTATTATATTTGTCGTGGTTTCATGGGGCTTGTGCTGCCACCATAGAAACTCCTCGAGGTTCCGGCATCATCACACGAACCTCCTTCTTTGTCAGCTCTCTTCACTTTGGATTTTCTGTATTTTGTGACTTCCTTTAAGGCTTCAGGAAGTATTTGTTAAGCTTTTAAGCTTCTCGATTTTGACGTGTGCATTCATTGCAGGAGTATTTTTTGATAATTGCATCTCCTATAGAGCGTCCTTTAACATCCTATGCATCCTCTATGGGAGCCTCACGAGCAACTATTGAGGCTTGACACGAGCGTTGGAATCTAGAATATGAAACCTGGAGCCTTTATGGCGCTAGAAGGAGGGTCTCCTCCTATAGAACCTCATACAGCTACTTGAAAAGACAACTAATTGTTCCCTTAAGTTCTGCTTTGATGGTTGATTTGGACATACGTTGTTTCTTTGATCACCTTGTTATGCACCTATTTCAAGAGTTTTGCTTTCTCGAAAACTTTAGGATCTGTTCACTTATCGAGCATTAGCACCAGTTACTCCGATAGGATCTGCTATTGGGTCGTTGATGAATTGCGGGCTGCTGGATTCATTCCATTAGCCTCTTTTCAAGTTCTATCAAGTATAAGTTATTGTGAAGAAAGCTTCGTAGGACCTACACCACCTTCACATGACATCTTTAGAAATCGTCCTATGCTTCTCTAGATGGCCGATGCCTCCCTAAGAGTTCTCCAGAAGCTATTCTTTTCAGGAGGCCCTCACATTTAGACCTGGACATTGGCATGCTCCTATTCCGGGACATCTGGCTGAGACCAATTTCGGGACCTCCAATAGAGACATGCTCTTCCAAGGGCTTGGGGACCTGTTCTCCTTTCTGATAGTATTATTGGGAAGATCCTGCGTATTAAAATCTCCATTGAAGTTTCTCTAATTTAGTCCCTATTTTGCCTTTTGATGTATGCATTTTGGTGACAGATGACTTTGTTGAGGATCTTTTAGTTCCCACTTTGAGTATCTATTGGTTTCTCCTCAGGATCCTCATCGAACCTGAGCTGGCTCTACAGGATCTGCTTCAAACTGGCATTTTAACAATTAAAACGTCGTCGGGACGAGCGGATTTGATTCGAACCTCCACCCGTCCTTTTAGACCTTTGAAAAATTTTCTTGAACCTAATAACTTATATTCCTCATTGGGGGAGGTATCTCGTGAGCCATGTCCGAAACAAAATTACATCAAAAGGCATCCTCATAAATATTATAGTTTCTTTCCTTTTTTCATAATAGTTATGCGAGGTATTATTGCCAAATAAATCAAGAAATAATCAAGCACTATAACAATATGAATTAGGATCATGATACGTGATCATGATTTACCCTTTCCGTTATGTGCACAAAATAAAGTATAAACAAGGAATCATATAAACATTTTCCGCACTTTGGTGGTCAACTTAAATGTTATACTCGAGAGTGAAGCATTCGCTTCCCAAATAATCATATGAATCCTCATGTTGCATGTGAAATTAATGAACGTAATAATGTGAATCGTCATGCCATGCATGTACAATATAAACAATAAAAGAACCTGGATTGTGGATGGCTAAACGGGATTTGGTTCTGGTTGTTCTTTTGCAGAACCTGTCATTTCTATATTCTTTTGCAGGGCCTGCTCTTCCCTCCTTTCTTTTCTATCCAAATCGAGAACCTGCTCTACTTTTCATATGGCGAACCTGCTTGAAAGATTCAAGAGAACCTATATAATTTTTATTTTTATAGATATAACATTTATGTTTTTCCCGACAGATCTGACAGCTTTGGTCCTCACGTGTGGACTTCTTGGTCCGACTTTTGACCGCAGTATCTGTTCTTCATTAATATGTTAGAAGGGTGTAGTGAAATTGAATTTAAACCTATTATACATTTTAATTGTTGATGACTTTGTAGGTCCTGCTTTCCGGACCTATTTTTTGCAAGCATCTCTAAGAAGCACCTTCATTACGCATTTTATTCCTTCCCGAAGATCTGTAAAATTTCCTTAAGACCTGTTAATACAAATTTAAAAATATATACATATTACATAAATTTATGTGGACTCAGCATAGGTCCACTCTTGACAAGGAGGTCCTCTGCGAGCTCATGGGCCGGACATGAGGTGCTGCCCACACTCACAGCACCAACATTTCCCTTCCACTCTTTTCTTTTCACGTGTTTTCTTTTCTTTTCTTTTCCTTTTCTCCCACCGTAGACACCCGCTCACCGATCCACAGCCACCCTTCGGTATCCATCTCCGGCGCTCGACAGTGCGTTGACTCATGGAGGCGACGGCGGCAGCGGGAGCTAGCAGCAACGGCGGCAGCAGGTGATGGGGGCGACGGATTTGGCTCCGGTGTTCTTCAACCCCCCAACCCGTGGCGGTAACGGCGGCGACGGGGCTGTTAGTAGCAGCTCCTCCACCTAGCAGTAGTGGTTCAGCTCCCTCCTGCGTGGGTCGCTGTTGACCGAGAAGAGTACGGCGGCAGTGGCGGCTTTGGTCCCGGCGACGGCGCGTATGGGAGCTTCTTTTGGGGTCCTTGACGGATCGGGGCGGATCCGTCTCCGATCTGTCCGGATCTTGACGGGTTCGTTTCAGATCCTCTGCCCCTCTGTTCCACATATCTTCGGCGAGAGATGGCGGCGACGGCGGCGTTGGTACTTGCAGGGACAGCGACGGCTCACCTCGAGCTCTGCTCCACCTTTCTTTGGCGAAGCATGATGGCGACAGCGGCTCCGGCAATGGTGCGTCCTAGGGCGGCTTCTCGGAAGTCCTCCCTTTGCCGCCGTTCTGCGAGGACACCGACTTGGCGGTTCACGGCGGTGACGTCCCTGGAAGCAGCAGTTCTGGCAGGGCTCGACAGATCGGGACAGATCCGCCTTGGTCCTGACCGGATCCGGTCAGATCCGGCTCCTCTCTTCCAAGATCTACCTGTAAATTTGGTTTATTATTTTTCTTTGTTGCTTGATTTGTTGGATCCATTGTCTTGTGAACAAATCTGTTCGTCGCTGTTTTGCTGCTGTTGCTCCGATGAGCACAGCTGTTTGTTGTTGTTGTTTGGTTGAAGGGGATGAACGGATTGAACGGTTGTTCACCGTGAATCGATCGTCGTCCCCAGTGGAATCGCCATTGATGTAATCTAAAAATAGGGGGTATGTATTTTATTGATGTTCTTGGGGTTTACAAAGAAAAGGGGACGTGAATAGTGCCCGAGCCTAGCTATTTTAGATTACATCATATGGGATAAACGGGCTTAAGGGGTATTTATAATCCGGGAGTCTTGAAGGCAGGCTTCTTGGGCTCGTTGGGCTCGTTGGGCTCATTGGACTTTGACTCGGTCTTCAGCCCCGGGCTCTCCCGATAGTGAGACCGGCGGGTAGAGTAAATACATCAAAGCTGGTGACCAACATATATGCCAAATCATTGGTACTTCAGGTTGGCTAAACTATGTAACTCTGAGAATTACCAAAGAAAGGATTTATGGAAAGACGAACCCCACCATATATACTGAAAAAGTGCAATCACGCATTGCACTAGACCAAAAAAGTAGAAAAAATTAAGTCGTTGGCATTTATTAGAACCCATATCTGACGTTGCTGGTCTACATTGAAGAAGAAAATATATGTAAACAAGTACACAACGCATGCCAGAATCTTCCCCGAAACATTGGTATCTGGTATAATGTCTTGCATTGTACAGCTCCAGAACTTTGAGAGCATTTAACATTGGAGGAAGGCAGCAGCTTTGCTTTGCAGTAAATTAAGTTGATAAATCCTTTATTATCCAGCAATGACTGAAAAATTATCAATGCCACAGTTTACCTTGACAAAAATGTGTCACCAGCTAATTATATGAATAGGGAAAAATATCCTGTAAGTTTACCTAAAACCAGAAATGTGGAATGGTGTGGAAAAAAAAAAAAAATTGAATCCTCCTCACCTGACTGAGGAGTAAAGAAAATCAGCACAAGGTAGTGTGGAAACGGAAGCAACATCATATACAAAAAGCTCCAAGAAATATACAGTTGCCAAATAGCCATACTCACAGTAGGTACTTCCGAGTGTATACCTCCATCATCAATTTAATTTCTGGCAATATCCAGAGATTGAGATCCCAGAATATTACAAGGTCAATCCATCCTTCACAATTTGCTCCAACCAACTTGCCACATCTGACATAGTAGGACGTTCGCTAGGAGTTTCTCTGAGAGCTAGTTCTGCTATATCAGCAAGTTTAAGAAGGGGCTCAACATTTCTTGGAAGAGACACATACCGATCAATAATGGCAGCTGCCTTGCCCTGCTTAATTAATGGCACTGCCCATTCAACTATATTTGGAGGACTGTAATCTCTATCATATGATTTTCTTCCACTAAGAATCTCCAAGAGTACTATTCCAAAGTTGTATACATCAGTTTGCATGTCTCCACCAAGATCCTTCTCACTTGGAGTAAGAAGTCCGAAATCTGCAATTCGAGCTCCCCAGTCAGAGTCCAAAAGAATGTTTGAAGTCTTGACATCCCGATGGACAATTGGAGGTTCGGCATCTCTGTGAAGGTACTCAAGTCCCTTTGCAGCCTGCATAGCAATCTTCAACCTTATGCTCCAATTTGGAGGAGAAAGTCCACCGTGAAGGTGGTCATATAGCGTCCCATGAGGCATATACTCATACACAAGCAATCTCTCTCCCATCTCAGAGCAGTAACCCAACAAGTTTACAATATTGCAATGTCGAAGATTGCAGAGGATTTCCAGCTCCATCTCGAAATCCCGGCTGTTACTGTGAATAATTGTGGCAGCATTAGCCCTCTTGACAGCAACTTGCCTCCCATCAGCCAGAACAGCTTTGTAAACAAAACCATAGCTTCCCCGGCCAATCTCATTGAACTCCTTGAATCCATTGGTAGCATCTTTTAGATCAGACAGACGGAAAACTTGAGCTGCACCGGGACAAGGAGCCATGGAAGGCGGAGGATGTGAATCAGAAGCAACGTCAGCCTCCACCTCTTGTTTGCCTAAGCAGGATTTGAACTGTTTTTTTGATCCATCTTCATTCTGACTAGCAATCAAGCGTGGAAGAACACACCAACTAACTAATATCAATAGCACACCCAGAACAGAAGACCCAATAATGATCACCAATCCACGCCAGTGGTGCCACTGCTTCTCCACAGAAGATTGCAATCCACAAACATCCCAGCAAGAGCTATTCTGGCAAAGAGAACAGGGTGTGCACACTCTATCAGCATTAGCAGTACAGGGAGTAGACAAGAAGAAACCATCTGAACAATTCGACCCACATGGAGAACAAATCTTCAAATCCGCTCTGGCACACAAGTTGGTCAAATCAGGCTCGTTTAGGATGCTTGCATTGAAAACAAACTCTCCATCACGGCAAGGACGGGGACTGCATAGCCCCGGACTACACAACTCCAAGGGAGGATTATACTCGGGGGGTGAAGTCCCATTAGCAAACCAACAATCAATAACCAAATCATCCTCCCTAATCCCACATGTAGTGAAATCCGAGGAAGCAACAGCCATAAATCCAGAACCACCCTTAGGCACCAAAGACGAATTAGAGCTTCCCCAACACTCCACCGCGTGATCGTCTTCCCTGATCCCACAGAAATGGTTAGCGCCTGCAGTTAAAGACACAAACTTGGTCTCAACCGAAGGAGCCGAAAAGGAATCATTACTGTTTCCCCAGCATTTAACCTCATTAGATCCTTCCAAAATCCCACAAACAGAACTCCTCCCAGAAGCCAAAGCAGTGTAATTCTCGGACATCCTCGAAACACCTAGACTGCCCGAGTCTGGTCCCCAGCAAATAACCCCACCTTCCCTTACCCTCCCACAACTAAACCCTTCACCAGAAACAAGTCTATCAAGCACAAGATTGCTGATAGACTGATCACTAAACAAACTACTTGGCATAGAGCTCAAGCTTTTATCATTACTACGCTTCACGATATCCCAACAATCAACCGTACCCGAATCGTGCTCCGAATAATAAGTCCCTCTAACAGCACACACATGATTCTTTCCGGCAGCGACATGGGAATAAGCGGTGTTCCGATAAACGGAAGGAACGAGATCAGAACCGGGGTAGGTCGAGCTCCAACAGAATGCCTGTGAGTTGTTCGCTAGAATGCCGCAGAGAAAGCCTTCCCCGCCGGAAAGGGCCGCCATGGACGGAATGTTGCTAAGAAAAGCAGCAGACGTTGACAGCGGCGCGGACGAAGAGGATGATGGCGAAGTTGGCGACGTGGTGTTCTTCGTCCAGCAGATAATCTCTTGCTTCCCGCTGGCGTCAATGGCGCAGAAGAAGCCGTTGTCGCCGAATGCGGCAGAGATGGGCCCCATGGATCCGAACCCAGATACGGAAGTGAAGCAAAAGGTGAGGGTGAGGAGGAGGAGGAGGGAGGGTAACAATGGAGGCATGATGGTTCGTTAAAGTAGAAGAAGGGAGGTGTAATGGTGGGGGGTTTGGGATCATAATAGGGAGGGGTGAGCTGATGGTGCGGTGCTATAGAGAGAGCAGATAGTAGTGAGGATGATGTATCGCTGCATTGTATATTTGTATAGAATATTGGTGGTGTTGGCCTCTGACGCTGCAAGAACGTGGGTGTCGCCATTTTTACAGCTTTTGGTTAAAGACCGTTAAATAGAGGAAACCTTACAAGGCCAAAACGAAGAAAATTGAGAAGGAGACTTGAGTTTTACCGCCAACTATATGTGGCCCACGATGAAGAAGCAAGCAAGCAATGCAAATCTGACGGTATCCACTATGTATGTCTTTTATTATTTGATTGGATTGTCTTATATACTAGTGCTCTGATATTTGTCTCCTCCATCCATATAGGGCTTTTTCATCCTTCTTTTTAATCATAAAGTTTACTGATCAAGAAAGATATGCCCGCTATTGCAAATAAAATCTCACACCATTTTATCATCTTAAAGAAGACCACCCATACAGGTTGTAACCGCAATGCCATTTTACTATATATGTAATGTAATGTAGTTCTAATTGACTATTTGTGGAAGAATGTATGTATCATCATCATCATCATCATCATCATCATCATCATCATCCTTAATTAACAATGTAGCATAGTAGTGTAATGTAAAAAGAAGGGCCATCTACAATCATTCAACATGGACGTGACATGGCATCCCCCAACCTGTATTTGTCTCCGCCCTTTAGCATTACGAGGGAACAGACCAGAGACATTAAAATTTCTTGAACTAATCACCAGGGCAGAGATCCAATAGTACCACTACACTGCTACCTAATTGCAAACTAACGAATCAACTTGTGATTGTAAGCCTACAAAAAGCCGGGATTGGGAAGATACTCCTCACCTTTTAATCTCAGACATTTTCGTAATCTAAACACTTTTGTGCCTGTCTACTTGCAAGTTGCACTTCGAATTGTTGTATAGTATTAGTAGTTGTTACTTGTTAATTATAACGCTGCGTACTTGCCATATGCCAATCTCTAGTAATTCATCAATGCCACGGATCAAGGGTATTCTTACTTTGTCAATATATATACATATATGTATATAGGAAACCTAATGTGAATCCAAAAAAAGTTAATTAATTTGGTGTATCATAAAAGTATCCACGAAAAAAAAAGTATCATAAAAAAGTATCCAATCAATTTCAAGCAGATAACAGAAAATGTTTCACAGCTCGCAATAGCACATGAATATATATTTTTATATTATATTTTCCAGGTAAGATATGAGATTTATTCTTGATGTTTTCTTTTTCCGTCACAAGTGGCATTGACTTTGGAATAGTTAAAAGGGAAAGAGTCATCTAGTTAAAACCCACCACGTCCCAGCTTGGGATCCAAAGAAATACTAGCATGCAGCGCTACTACTAGCTAGATTGTACATCCATCCAGGTAAGTAAAACAGCTTCTGAAAGATCCCGTGTCCTGAAAAAAATATTCAACGAATTCTTAAATAGAGAAGTTATATACATATTTTGATTAAATCCCTGTTTCATTTGGGTTGGTATAATTAAGAACTAGTATAGTACTCCGTGTGTCACACGGAGGGTCAATAATTTTTCCTATGTGTTAATATTTATTAAAAAATAAATCAAAAGAGATTGAATTAAATAATAATTTCATCAAATTAAGAAAAAAATAAATGATTTTTTATGCACAAAAAAATTAATTAGTTTTTGAACCGCTAGAAGACTGCATTCCATTTACTCAATATCATGGCTGATAACAGAAGAAAAACCACTAGGTAGCTGACATGAAGAACTAGCACTCATGTGGATACGAGCATATTTTGCCAAAAAGTTTGCAGCTAAATTGCCAGATCTATTTACACATTTAACTTCAACTAACTCAAAATTTTCAAGCAGAGGAATGATGTGGGAAAGGATTGTTACTATACCCCAATCAACCTGAGAATCTCAGCATTTGGTGACAGCTCTTACCAAGTTCACAGCATCGCATTCAAAAATGACATTCTTCAAGCCCAACGCCATGGCTTTTCTAATTCCATGCAACAAACCCCATGCTTCTCCATAGAAAACAGACGGACCCCTGCAAAGAGCCATACCAGCATCCATAACTGAGCCTGCAGAATTTCGAATGACATAGCCAATACCCAGGGGAGAAGTGGTCGAGACAAAGGATGCGTCCGTATTGATTTTAAACCACCTATCAGGTGGAGGAACCCAACCAGAGACAAGGCAAATAGGATGTGATGAGGGTGGAACATGCACTGATTGTCGCTGGGCAACCAACTCGGAAGACAACCGTTGTGCTTTGATTGCAGTGCCTATGGGCTCAGGAGTCTGACCCCCCATGACCACCGCATTCCTAGACTTCCAAATTTCGCGCAACAAATACGCAATGTGTTCAAGTATCGAATCACCCTAGTTCCCATCCTCACAACACCTAACTAACCCACTCCACCAACTTTTGAGATCCTGGAAACCGATCAGGGAGGGTC
Source organism: Turnera subulata (assembly GCA_028386065.3). Taxonomy (NCBI): domain Eukaryota; kingdom Viridiplantae; phylum Streptophyta; class Magnoliopsida; order Malpighiales; family Passifloraceae; genus Turnera; species Turnera subulata. Next base: position 613,759 of record JAKUCV010001068.1, on the reverse strand, counting down.
TGTAACCAATAGAACTAGCTAGCCAAGTTGCTCTAGCATGATCACAGAACAACAAGGTATGGGCTGTCGTTTCAGGACTAGCATGACACAAGGGACATAAATTAGATGAGGAGATCTATCGCCGGAAAAGGCCAGCCACGTGGGGAGACTGTTATTAAGCGCCCTCCACATGAAATTCAAGACCCGAGGCCTAACCTTCATTTTCCATAAATGCTTCCAGTTGAAACCATCATGTACCAACCCAGTATTGCTTTCTGTAGCTGCCTTCTGTGACTAAAGATTGTAACCAGATTTAACAGAGAAGGCTCCAGTGCGGGTGAGCACCCAAAACCAAGTGTCAGGAAGGGATGATCGACCCGGGAAAGTCTGTTGGATGGCAGCCCTCTCCCTGTCATTAAACAGTTGCGCCAGAAGGCTCTGATTCTATGAACCATCATCATCAATAAGGTCCATGACAACCGAGACCGAACAGTTCAAAGGACGTGGTGACTGGATCCTAAAGTTTTCCATAGAGGGTAACCAAGGATCATCCCAGATACGGATAGAATCACCACACATTACACCCTTGCAGACCCCTCCTAATAGCACTTGTCTCCCCTCGAGTAGGCTACGCCATGCCCACGAAGATCTCCCCCCAGTCCTAGCACTAAAGAGATCAGTGTTAGGAAAGTAAATTCCCTTAAGCACTTGCGCCCAAAACTGATGTGGGGAGGTGAGTAGTCTCCAGCATTGCTTAGCAAGAAGGGATTTATTAAAGAGAGAGAGGTCACGAAAACCCATTCCTCCCATTGATTTTGGTTGGGTGAGAGTCTTCCAAGATACCCAGTGTACTGAGCCTCCTTCCTTCTTGTTGCACCATATAAAACCTCGGATTTTTTTGTGGATATCGTCAATAAAGCCCTGCGGAAGATGGAAGCATGACATAACATAAATAGGAATTGAAGCAATGACCAACTTTATGAGGACCTCCCTCCCAGCTTGATTGAGAAATCTTTGTTTCCACGTATGGATCTTCCCATCAATGCGCCTTGCAATAAAGGCAAGTGCATCTTTTTTAGATTTTCCCCATGTAGCCGGAAGTCCTAAGTATTTCTCACTGCATTTTGCTGCTTGTATGCAGTAATACCCACAATACTGTCTTTCAAAGCCTCAGAGACATTTCTGCCGAAGAAAATTACTGACTTGCCCAGATTAATACTTTGGCCAGAAGCAGCACTATAATCCCTCAGAATCTGTATAAAAGCGAGGGCCTCATGAGCTGAAGCCTCATAGAACAACATAGTGTCATCCGTAAACATTAAGTGAGTAAGAACCGGGCATGCTCTCTTGATCCTGTAACCCTTAATATGGCCAGAGGCTTGAGCATTAGTTAACATATGAGAAAGCACATCACTGACCAAAAGAAAGAGATAGGGTGAGAGGGCGGACCTTGTCTCAATCCTTTTTCAGGCTTGAAGGACTGAGAAGGCACACCATTGACAATAACACTAAAACAAACAGTGGATATGCACTGAATCACCCAATTCACCCATCTCTGTGCAAAACCCATCCCCAACAAGAGAGTTTCCAAAAAACCCCAATCCACACGATCGAAGGCCTTATTCATATCAAGCTTAATGGCCATATTAAGCTTTGACTTGCTTTTTGCAATACGCAAACCATGGAGGGCCTCATGACAAATGAGGATATTATCTTGTATCATTCTTCCCGGGATGAATGCAGATTGCTCAGCCGAGATGAGCTTATCCATAATGGGTCTTAATCTGCTAGAGATAACTTTGGAGATTACCTTATAAATGAAGTTACACAAGCTGATGGGACGGAAATCATTCACAGTGGAAGACCTCTTTAATTTTGGCACCAGAGTGATATTAGTCTCATTGAAACTCTTTAAAAGAAACCCCTTTTCAAAGAAGCTTCTAACCGCCGTAGAGATATCCTTACCTACAATACCCTAGTGTTTCTGAAAGAAAATACCTGAGAAGCCATCTGGGCCTGGGGCTTTGAGCCCGCCCAAATCAAATACAGCCGCCTTTATCTATGACTCATCAGGCAATTTTAATAGCATGTTATTCATATCCTCCGTAACCCTCGGTTTTAGGGCTGATAGGACAAAGGTTGGCCCTGCAATGGACTCCTTACTGTAGACTTCCCTGAAATGAGACACAAAAGCCTCTTGGATATTAGCCTCTTCACGTATCCAGCCTCTTTGCATATCATAGATAGTAAGAATTTGGTTGAGCTGCCTCCTCTGAACTGTAGAGAAGTGAAAGAATTTAGTATTTCTATCACCCCAATTCAACCATTTAACATGAGAACGCTGGTGCCAGAATCTTTCTTCTTTCCTCCAAACAATGTCAAGCCTACTTTGAAGGGTACTCACCTCAACGATAGTTTCATCAGTGACTTGCATCTGCTGAAGGGTCTCAAGACGACCAATGATCATCTCCAATTCACGCTTATCATTCCCCAACACAGAACGCTTCCAGTTAGTGAGTGCAAACCTGGACGCATTTAACATTTGACGAACCTTGTACATACAAGATCCCGAGCCATCGTATCGCCAAGCATCATTGATAACATCAGAGCATTGAGCTTCTTCCAACCCCTTCTCTTCCTCCTAGACTGATATCATAGAGCAACAACCACTGGACGATGGTCCGAGCCTTGAAGGGCTTCATGAAATACCTGTCCACGCTCAAACATAAGTCTCCAATTTAGGCTAGCAACAGCCCTATCGAGGCATTCCTTGATGTTATTTACAACAACTTTACTCTTCCTCTATGTGAATGGGTCACCTTGATAACCCAAATCCATCAAACCACTTCCCTCCAAGAATTCACCAAAGTCATCACGCAAGGATTGGGAAATGGGTAGACCCCCTTCCTTTTCCTCATAACATAGCAGGGCGTTAAAGTCACCTACACAAAGCCAAGGGCCTTCACAGTCTAATTGAAGTCTTGAGATTTCATCCCACACCACCTTCCTTCTTCCCTTTTCTGGCTCACCATAAATAAAAGTAGACTGCCATTCCAATCCAGAAGCATTTTCCCGAATCCAGACATTAATATAGTTTTTTGATTTAGCCAGTACGTCCACCCCAAAACCATCAGACCACCATAAAGCTAACCAGCCAGAAAGACCAACCGGATCCACATACACAGCATCTACAAAACCCAACCTACGTCGCAAACCATCAAGATAAGCCTGGTCCTTCTTAGTCTCCATTAGAAACACCAGACCTGGGCGCCAAATATTCATGAACCTCAGAAGGGCCCGAACTGCCGCTTCTTGCCCAAGGCCACGGCAGTTCCAAGAGAGTAGATTCATTTGGCGTATGGTTGTTCAAGGCCAGCCACCAATGCCTGTAGGTTTTGAGAAGGAGTTCCATTAACTAGAGTGCTAGAAGAGGCAGGTTCATGAATAGAAATACAACCCCTTTGCCGAGCAAGCTTCTTGAGAGAGATGGGGGGAGACTGACCCACCATTGAGAAACTTAAAGGTATACTGGTGGTAGCAGATGACAAAGAGGAGTCGATGTCGATAACAGAGGAAGGCGTTATAGACACCGAAGAGGCCTGGGCTTTTTGTGGGGAAGAGGCTCTGCGCCCCTTAGCAGAAGCTTTTTTACAGACATAAATGCGCCCAGAAAAGGCCTTCACTTTCTTTCTTGCCTCAGGAGAAATGTGGGCTTTTCGTTTACCCAAGCCCAAACCAATAGAACCAACAGTGCATTCTGGAGACTTCTCTTCAGGGCCACGCGTGACAGAGTTTGTAAACATCATCCCACTACCCTCTCCTACCACCATACTCTGGGTAGCTGGACCTTATCCAGACATGGCATTCAAATTTGAATGGTAACAAGAGTCGTGAACAGGAGCAGTACCTTTGTCACCATACCCGCGTGAAGCGGCGGGAGGGGCGCCAGTGTCCTGATGTTGTGGTTGCGGCTCACCATCGTGACGCTTTGGTTGAGGCACACGCGCCTGGTGGTCCAGCCCCCCATCTCCGCTAGGCTGACCGGAGCAATTCTCATCTCCGCCACTGGACATTGAATAGACATCACCAGAACCCATACTCGGAGGACCACCCTTGCCTCTAGCACCACCAACACCATGTGGGACATCAGAGTAACCGGTAGAATCATTGACACGCCCCTTAGGCTTGACATAACCCTTGCGAAAGGGACCCTTTACAGCTCTGAGGTAAGGGCCGTATCCCGTCTGGTGCCTCCCATTCTTACCAGCTTTCATATCCTCCATTCTATTAGAGCAGTCTTTCTCTACATGCCCAAGAAGCCCGCAGTAGTAGCAGAAGTCACAGAGATCTTCATAGACATAGTCCACCTTGAGGGTGGTATCGCCATGGCCACGGGTAATAAACCCAGTTAGTAGTGGCTACCCAATACTGATCAGCACCTTCATCCTGAAAAAATCCCCCCAGAAAGGGCTGTCATCTTCAGGAAGTTCAGCTTCAATAAGTTTTTTGAAGAGGACAGCAATCATTGGGGCTTTTTCCAAACGCATATGGGTAGGGGGCAGTCCATGGACTTGGACCCAGAACACAGCTTCAGAGAAGCAAATCATATCCAGTGTGGCATCAGAGGGCCACTCACGCAAAATAATGGCATGCCCCGCAACATACCAAGGAACACCATTTTGAACCCTCATCTTATCACTTTCACTTTCAAAACGAAATAGGAAGGTGTTATCACGCACCTCTGTAGTATCCAACGGGGTTGTCAGATTCCATGCTCTGGTGAGAGTTTCGGAAACCATTCTTGGATTGAATCGCTTGAAATCAGCGTGGATCCTACCAACAAGAATGGGCTTGCCTTGGTTGATAACAGACTCGTCATCTTTGCTGTCAAGATCGAGGGCCGGATCCTCATACCCATCCTCCTCAAGCACAACGTACTCATTCTTTTCACCATCAAAATGCCACTTCATGGTGGGAAAAGCAGAGAAAGAAATAGACCAAAAAGGCAATCAAAGTACCATAAGACTGAAGCAAGAGAGAGGTCCACTACAAGAGAGAGACAGAGAGTCTCATCTCAAAAAGAGAGAGAAAAACCCGTTTGTCCCATGTTTTGGACAAAAAAATGTGGCTGAAAACCTGAACAAACACCAAAAAAAAAAATTAATTAGTTAAACAAAAAAATATAGCATAAAAAAATAAAGTGATTGTGAAAAATGCAACAATAATAAAGTAAATTATTTTTAGAGACTAATTTGAAGAAAAACTGTATTAATAAGAGAAGACTATTTAAATAGAGTAAAACTAATTTATTCTTGATGTTTTCTTTTTCGGTCACAAGTGGCATTGACTTTGGAATAGTTAAAAGGGAGAGAGTCATCTAGTTAAAACCCACGTCCCAGCTTGGGATCCAAAGAAATAGCAAGCAGCGGTACTAGTACTACTAGCTAGATTGTACATCCAGGTAAGTAAAACAGTTTCTGAAAGATTCGGTGTCCTAAAAAATATTTAATGTTATAAATAATATGTGTTTAGAGCAAGAAATTTAAGAATTTGGAGAAGAAGAGATTGAGGCAGAGAAGAAGTAGGAAGTGGGAGAGGAGTAGCAGAGGGAAAAACAGATGCTCGGTTTCCTATTTTTTATTCATTCTTTTATCAAATCACTTTGATGTACATCAATATATATATAGATATATATGTATAAGGGGACAATACTGTATTTGGTAGGAAATGACATTCACCCTTATTTTATAACACTCCCCCTTGAATGTCATTGTGTATCGGGTAGAATACGCTTAGGGAGAACTGCCTCATTAAAAACCTTACCAAGAAAAACCCAGTGGGATAAAAACTTGGTGAAGGAAAAAAGAGTGCAGTGCGTATTCTACTCCCCCTGATTTTGGCATCCCTTTATTTCTTGATATCATTGCATGCCAATCTTCATTGTCAACTTTTGGTGACACTTGGTGACATATGCCTTGCCCGATCACTTTTGATACATAACTCATTAAATTGGGCAATGCAGGCAGCATTATCTTCATAATATCTCCTTGGAGCATTAACTTTGCTATCATTTCCATATGAGTCTTGAGTATGTAGCATCTTAGAATGTAGCCAAACACTGTCTCGACTAGCTTCATATATAATAACAATTTCTGCATTATTGGTAGCTTTTTGTGCTTGCCATGATACTTCAGGTATCAGCTTGAGTTTTATGTGGATCAAATCAATGACCTGCACCTGCAAAACAAACTATATTTTCTTCGGGTTTACAGGGTTAATATAATGCCATATCTTATTATATCCCGAAGATAAAAGCATAGCCATATCTTGCCAATAGGCTTATGGCAGAAGCTGCAGGCTTCATGTTACTAACGCTTTGATAGGGTACTTCAGGACCAATCTAATTCTTTCATGAGATTTTTCATCTCAAATTTTTTCTTAAAATATAGCACGGCATTTGGAAACATCTTTAGGAGTTCCTATAATATTTAATTCACAAAATAATAAATATCACATATAAATATGCATCCTCAACATAAGCAATAATTAATTCATGTACTTTATACTATACATACTCATATTGGTTTAAATCATGTACAGATTAATTTAGCTTAATTTTGTATATTCCCAGAGAATTAGTTGCTTCGACCAACTTGAATCCTTCAGGGATTCTCATGCATATATCATAATTTGTGGATCCATAAAAATAGGTTGTAATTGCATCCATTAGATGCATTTCTAATTATTTTCATATAATGTCAGACTTATCAAATTCTAAAAATAATTGCATCCACCACAGGGGAGTATATCTCCTCACAATTAATTATCGGGTCGTTGGGTGAAAATTTGTGCTACAAGCCGTGCTTTTATATCTCACTATTTTGTTTCCTGCACAAATACCCATTTTATGACTAGTATTTTACACCTTCTAGTGTACGGTTTGCAGGTCCAAAAATTTCTCGCTTCTCGAGCGAGTCCAAGACAGCCTTAATTATATTTCTCTTATTTTGGCCAATCGTTTCTGCGCCTACATTCATCAATGTAGGTTCATGATCCTCATTTTTATTTAGCGCTATATGATATAAAACAAATATTCCGTCGACGGTTATTTCACGTCCGTTCCACCTTATTCCTGACACTGTAATTGAGATCTCATTTATTTCAGGTACCTGAGTTACTTCTGGAACTTTATTAATTGTGTCAGAAAACCTCTTCTAGAGGATTTTTAATTTGAACCTCTACTGGAGGCCTTATTTTCTTACTGGGGCCATTTTATCTCTTTGCTCCTTTTTCTCTATCGAGAAGTTTTGTTTGGAACCGAGCATATTTTACGCTTCTGGCATACATTGGATTCATTTGCATATTTTAATTGTTCTCCAGGAACATTAAATTGAGCAGGAGCATTTACAGCTGGTATGGTCACACTTTTATAAACATGTCTGGCAGTTGACTTACTAATACTTTGCAAAATGAATCATCTTTTGAACTTCAGGTTCACACAAATTTGTTTGATGATCAAAACTAAATATTAAATAGCATTTCAAAAATCTCTTTTGATCCAGCTGCTCATTTTCTTCTCCTGATGTTGGGTAAACTCTCAAATTAACAACAAATCTTGCTATAAATGAATCTCCAATCTTTGGTCAATGCTTTCAACAACTTTGTAATTGATGGAGATTCATACCCAACATCAATTCCCAATCTTCTTTAAGGACCAATTTTACTATGTTGTGGTGGAGCATTTGGTGCATAATCAAAGGTCCAGAGATGAGAGATATTTTGTGACCAAGAATCAACTAAATGGGGAGACCATGTGATATCTTATGATATCTTATTGGCTTGATGCATATTTGCTGCGTGTAAAATACCATGTTCTCAAATAGTAATATCACTTTAGCAATGGTCCTGCAATCAATTGGAAATATTCGCCCAGATCGATTTGGGTTTATTTCCAACAATATAAATTATCCACTGAAGAGATATACCAGCATTATCAAGACATAGTCTTAAGATATACAGGGATGTGTACCCGCAATTGGCTTAATCATAATAAGCGTGCAATATGCCAATTTGCGTCTAATAAATACACAATAAACCATCTAGTCGATGCATCGATTAAAACAATAAAATTACCTAGATGGTTAACACGGCGGATTTATTAATATGCGTACATGTCCCTGAATTGTTGCCAAGAACTTGCTGGTGGCTCTTATGCCAATCTCATCGTAGGAAGGCTGAATAATTAATTTTTTTTTCTTTCTTTGGCAGCAAACAAACACATGGAAATTCATTGATTGTAAAAACTTATGGTTTTTCAACCAAATGAATTCTGTGCATCATTATTGATCCGGGATGGCCCAACTGGTCATGCCAAATAATAAATCAATGAACCAACTTGAAGTTGGTGCTAGCTTCAGGCTGCTATACATATGCCAGCTTCAGGCTGGATATGATAACTTTGGAAAGATTATTTACCAGCTTCTGGTTGGTGCATATCAGCTATAAATTACATATCTATCAGCCAACTTCTAGTTGGTCTCAACTTCGGGCTGTGCCAACTGTGTATTTAATAACTTAAAATTGCTAGCTTCATGCTAGTGCATTCCAGCTTCTAGCTAGATATTGTAAGTTTTAATAACTCGAATATTTATGTAGCACAATCTAAAAAGTAACGCTGGTAAACTTTTAATAACTTGCTAGTTAGCTACGACAATAGCCTTTTAATATGGAGATATTTAATATCTCATTCACATATCGTCTCAATACAATATTCGTTCGCGAATAAGAGAGCAGAAATCTTTTTTCACAGTTTATTCATCTGCTGTAGGATACATAGGTAGATGCAACAGCATTCACATATATTTTTCCACGTTTAATAATACTCCCCCTTGAATGCTGTTGCACTTTGGGTAGGAAAAATTTTGCCCTTCAGGAATATAATAAAATCCATGCTCTTCCAGAGCATAAATATCTTACTCTTCCGGAGCAAGTTATTCTATAATAAAACTTGTGCTCTTCTAGAGTTTAAATATGTGCTCTTCAAGAGCATAGGAAAACTTGTGCTCTTCCGGAGTATAATAGATACTTTTCGAAAGTATAATGAAAGTTACGCTCTTCTGGAGCTTATATACTCTTCTGGAGTGTAGTAAACTTATGCTCTTCAAGAGCATATTAATCTTCTTCTCCTTTTGAGATCGTACTATTATATGTTACATATGGCATATTTCGTTTGAGTTTTAGAGCCAATGTTGTACCCAACAGATAAATAATTATTTCAACTTATGCATGGGAATAATTCATTTATGAATGTTCTCATGTAATGGATCCTTTATACAATAATAATATGCATGTTTTCTTTTAGCCTTGCCATTATCATAAACTTCATGGTCATAATAGTCAGAATAATTTTATAGTCTTTCCACGGCAACAGGCACAATTATAATCATGCTGTCTCATTCACTTCAAGGAATGGAGCAGAATTGATTTGATAGGATCCGTAAAAATTTCCTTTATTGCATTAAATAGGAATATTTTTGTACTCTTTCCAGAGCGTAAACATATGATCTTCTAGATCATAGTAACTCATGCTCTTCTGGAGCGTGTTAATCTTATTCTCATGTTGAGATTATACTTTCATATGAATAATTTCCGTTTATTAAATACGGAATACATCATTGCATTGTCTTCAGGATAAATGCCAGAATCATGTTCACATTTGAAAAAAAAAATAAGCAGAAATAAGGATAAACATAATATAATAAAAATAATAAAAAAAACTGAACATAAAAATAAAATCAATCAATATATATTAACTTGCACCTTCAGGGTAAGCAAGAATAATATCTTAACATCATGGTCATGACCAAATATGGTTTCATCAATATTATATTTGTCCTTCAGGGATATTTGATAACCATTTATTTGATGCCCTGTTATAAGGCCTTTTTGTGTCCAATCGAATGTTCATAACCATAATCAAAATTATTACATACAATCACATTCACTTCAGAGAATGGAGCAGAGCCAATTATTACAATGAGACATGGGATTAAATCAAATATTTCGTGAATTTTCTTTCACCATATTGCTACTGCAGGAGCATATATGATAATTAAATCGTTTTCTTTTCGTATCAACAACAATAATATATTCTCCACACACAATATAATCTGAGAATTCATTCGAAATATAACTGTATTGTATAAATTTAAAACTTGCAACATCAGGTGCATATACTTATAATCAGATTTTCAGGAGAACATCCATCTTCTGGTGGTCATTTAATTTCCAACTTCTGGTGGTTTATATTTTTTTCTTCAATTTTTTTATTTATTTAAAGATCTGCAGGATCTTTTGGCAATAAGACTTCCGGTCTTTGCTTTATATACGGTTTTATTGCGTCTTCCAGACTATTTGCATTTAAATGCATTTACTGCCCATGACAAATTTCTTTTGAAAATTTTAAGGGCCTCAAATTCAAGTAATATCATAATTCCAAAAATTAAATAAATAAAAGACTTAATTTAAATAAACATGAGCCTTTTATTAATTAGCCCAAATAAAATTAAATAACCGAAAGTTAAATGCGATGGGCCTTGTACGAGCCCAAGTAAAACGTAAATGAAATTAAAGCGAGAAATTAAATGCAATGGGCCCTTTTAATAGCCCAATCATAATTTAAATAAAAAATAAAAAATAAAAAATATACTTACTCGATAAATCTTTCAGCAGTAATATATAATATATCATACTTATACCCGGTTATTATTCCGGTATATAATATCGTTTTCAAAATTATTTCTATGATAATAATTATTGTTTGTTTTTTTGTGGGCTGGGCCATGAACAGTAGCCCATAATAGGCCAAACTGATTCAGCCCATGCCCAAGCCAACCCAGTCCATTATTCAGCCCATGCCCAAACCAAAACAGTCCATTGGTATCAAAGCGGGTCTGGGTCGAAACCAATATCAACGGGTCAACCCGCCCGTGACAACAACATCCATCCTTCACCTTACCTTAGGTGGGCGGCGGCGTGGTGGAAAGCGAGCAGCAGGGAGGGCGAGCGGCGGACGAGAGGTGACGACTGCGTCCTGCAGCGCCGGCGAGGAAGAAGGCGTCGTCTGCGGCGGTGATGGTTGGTGCTGCAGGTGGTGCGGCCGCGACTTAACTGTCGCGCGTGTGGAGGAGGCGACGGTTCGGTGTGGCGGCGGCAGTAGGACGAAAACGGGGAGGAAGAAGGCGCGGTGGTGGCTACAGCTGTGCGACACGACGACCCTGGAGGTGGCGGCTAGAAGCATCCGGCGAGGGGTGTCGTCAGTGGTGTGTGGCTCGGTGGTTCGCGGTCTTTCTCTCCCACTCTCCTTTTTTTTTTTCCTGCACTTAGGTACACCAGCATAAACATCATCGCCTTTTGGATGGTTGATGATCACCCCTTTCCTTGGATTTAGTTCCTGATTTGCTATATCATCATACATAAACACAATTATGTTCTCCTCCTTCAACCCACCTTTCCTTAGCAGCTGTTATGCATGGCAAACATCGGCATGATGCCTGTAATTTCCATAACCATTGGAGCCGGCCACAAGAACAACCCATCTTGTGCCAACTTTATTACCATCTCCATCCACATCAAGGTCCGGTTCTTCTTGCTCTGTTGGCATGAGAATCCCCGGGTCAAACCGGTTCAACCGAGCGGCTTCACTAACATTAGCAGCTAGAAAAGAAAGCAACATAACCAGCAAGGTAGTGTAGGTGGAGAAAGACAAGGATTTTGTGATCTCCATTGAAAAGGGGTAGCTAGCTAGACCCAGTACAAGAAATACCTACAGATTAAGAGGAAAGGAGAGGAATGGAGAGCTCTATTTTTGGTTTCTCAATTGGTTAGAGCTTCGTGCTGATAACGTGTTATAAATAATATGTGTTTAAAGCAAGAAATTTAACAATTTAGAGAAGAAGAGATTGAGGGAGAGAAGAAATAGGAAGTGGGAGAGGAGTAGCAGAGGGAAAAACAGATGCTCGGTTTCCTATTATTTATTTATTTTTTTATCAAATCACTTTGATGTACATCAATATATATATAGATATATATATAAGGGAACAATGCTGTGTTTGGTAGGAAATGACATTCTCCCTTATTTTATAACATTCAACGAATTCTTAAATACTTTTATATACATACATATTTTGATTAAATCCCTGTTTCTTTCATTTGGGTTGGTCTAATTAAGACTAACTGTGTGTGACTCGTGGTTAGTAGTAGTAGATGCTGCCAAAACGTCCTAGGAATTCACAATCGCCGATCACATCACGTGATTGCCTTGTCATTTCTGGCCTCTTATGGGGGCGGGGGGGATAAAATATGACCATAGCATTTATATAGTCAACATTTGCATTCTTCCACACTTCCTTCTGCTGCCTGTACGTTTTCCTTTCCTGGGCTCTCTCTCTCTCTGGTCAAACACCCCTAAAACCCCCCACTAAGTTACTAATCCAACAAAATATAACATATCTTATTGGTCAGCTTTATACTGTATAGTTAGGGGACCAATCCCACAACCCATGTATCTACCAAAAAGATAACACAAAAACACACACACAAAAGCTTATAAAAAAAAAAAGTCCGAATCATGATTGGTGGGGTTCTAATTTACAGGCTACACAGCGTTGTGTCATTCTCAACTAAACTATAATGCCCAAACCCAAAATTAACAAACAGCACCAAACATGGATTTGATAACATTTTCAATATGGCCAGTATCTAATCCCGGCACCTAAGTTAAGATCAATTAAATAAGAAAAATTAATACTTTTTTATCATGCTAAATAATGTCATAGTCGGTTCTTTTTGATTGACAAGGATAGTTCCAACTTGCAATTTCTGCGCCATCCATGTTTGCGAGTTTTAGCTGCCCCAACCTGAGACTAAACCCAACAATTTACCTATATATTAGGATAGAATAACGTGGGATTGAAGCAGGAATTCCAAGCTTTATTCCTCAATTATATTTTGTCTTCGACAATAAGTTAGTATCTTATTATTAATTTGGGTTCTCAAAAAAAATCTTATTATTAATTTGATGAGGATTTCTTTTTCTTCTTTTTTTTTTTTTTTTTTTTTGGGTTCGGTCAAGAACAAGGGGGTTTAATAGCTCTGTATTATTTGGTACGGATGATGGGCTAGGGCCCAGGTGCATGTGATGTGTCCTGGAAGATGGCACAAGGGCAGGTTACTTTAGATTGTGTTTCTATAACACAATCTCCATATTTTTGTCTGTTTATGCTTATGTTTCTGGCTGGATAAGTTGTTCAATAACGTCAATTGTTGAACCAAAACTATAAAATAAATAACGTCACAGTAGGTTACCGCTTGGACCAATCCCACATTGGTAGCACACAAAACACTTTTAATGATCTGTATGGATGATTAAAAAAATTAATAGTCTATTTTTCAAAAAAATAAAATAATAGTCTATAGATACTAAAAGTTTTACATTAAGTTTCTCTCACTAATAATGACAAAAAAAAATTAGGTATACCCACCGAATTAGATTATTGCAAATTTAAACAATAATTAATTAATATTTATCAAAATAAATCTCTAGTAAAATTCCAAAGTGTAGACCCAATAGAGCCTATAGGGTGGATAAATTCTTGAGAAAGCTTTTCTGAAAATTTGTATCTGAGTCTCCAACCAAATTTTTAAAAAGTGGTTCTCTCCAATGGGTACATTCACCACTGAACGGCTCCGCCTTAAGATTTACCAACAACACTATATGAATTTTTGAAAGGTGAAACCCAACCTATTGCAACTTAACTTTCTCAAGGCTCAAGCTATAAATTTTACAAAAGTTTTTTCGTTGCTCAATTCTAAACCTAAGCTTTTACAAGGGCTCAGCCCAAACCTATACCCAAAGCCTTTTGTCTAGACTCAAACTTTAAACCTATACAAAAGTTTTTCTAAGACTTAATTCTAACCTATACTTTACAAAGGCTCAAGCTTCAAGAATAACTTAATCCAAAGCTTCCCAAGCTTTAATTTATGATGCATATGAAATATGCATAGGTTTTATGCATGATTTTGGTTCTAGTTTATCCCTATTACAAGTAATTGTGCCTACTTTATGTATTAGTTCACTTATTTTCACTTGTACCAATCTCTTCTTACATGATTAGTGTATTCAAGTGCATTCTAGAGAGAGTTGATGAATTTCTTGTAGAAAATTGTTGAAAAACATTTAAGCAGTCTGAATCGTCTCACAATATCCCTTCCACAAATTCAGATTGTCGATAGACAACCCAATATGGAAAGGAAATCTACTCACACGACAGATTCATCTTACTTAGTAACCAATTAAAGAATATCTCTAAGATCTCTAGAGTTTCCATTAAAGTACAAAATCAAGAAGAGTTGACTGTTGAAAAGGAAACCTAGCCGACTTACAAAAGCAAGGCAAAGGAATTGAGAAACACATCTCGGATACCCGACAACTTTTTAGGCAACAGCTTTCGCAACCCTAGAAGCCAGCCCCTGTTAGAGTAATAAGCCCAAAACCAATCATGGGGCTTCAACCATCAGCTTAAGCTTTTGGTTGAAATGGTCACTTGACATGGTAGCGGAGCCATAATGACCAAACGGTCGCGTGTTCGAATCCCTACGCCTCCTTCCTTGTTGAATTAAAAAGCACAAGGTATGGACGGGCCTGTGCAAGTTTCAAGCCCAAAGGACTTTCACTTGAGGGAGGGTGTTAGAGTAATAAGCCCAAAACCAATCATGGGGCTTCAACCATCAGCTTAAGCTTTTGGTTGAAATGGTCACTTGACAGCCCCCATCACCCTTTGGAGGTTTTAGTTTTATATTATTCTTGGTTTGTAAGCATGAATTCGATATTTTCTCTTTGTTTATTTTCGACTATGAACTAGGCTTTTATTCTTAGGCCAAGGTATGTAGCTATACTATGTTCATATCATAAATTGCATGAGGTATTTCAGTATTCAATTTGTATTTGTCATTTATTGTTGAGTGCTTAAACCCGCGTAGAAGATGGAAAGTTTTCACGAGACTTGTCAGGCAAGCCGAAAAGCACATCTTTTATATGTACTTGTAGCTGGATGAGAAGCAAAGGTCAAAATAGAGACTGCAAAAACAATATCAATGATCTGATCCATAGGGATATTAGTAGACTGCATAGGTGTCATTAACAGAAATAAAAAATTAGGCATGTATTTCTTTAGTGATAATTATAATCCTAAATTAATTACCAAATGTGGTAATAATGAAAGCGAAATTCATAAAATTTATTAGTCAATCACATCCCAAGATGTAATAAGTAGGTACACATGGTAATTTATACTTTCAAAAGAGTCAACACTTTTGAGAAGTATTTGGGATTACTTTTTTCGGTGTCCGTGATCGCCTTTTGGAGGGTAAATGAAAATAAATATTGCTTAAGTTGCAGGTAGAAAGCTTTTTATCAAAACCATTGCTCAAGCAGTCGTAAATTAAGTGATAGAGTTATTGGAGGTCCTATCAAAAGTTTCGATAGGGATAAAGTGTTGGAAAGTAAAAATGCATTGACTCTCATAGGATAAAGTGTGAAGAAAATATGTTGAGCGACTAGGATTCAGATCCTTGGATGCCGAACACTGGGACACTGGGAGTGTGACTTCGTGTAACTCTTCCTCCAATGATGATATTTGTTGTGTTAATGAGCGATTTTCCCAAATTCAACCGACATCCACACCAGTGATCTCATTCCAAAGATAGAAAGCAGCTCAGACAGTTCAAGGAGAGGCTTTAGGTTAGGATGTTTCAGAAAATCCATGGGGGTATTGTTGACATGGCTCAAGAGTTGGTGTCCCCCACAATATGCTCACTTGAGGACTTCTTACTTCAACTATTCCAAGAGTCTTCGCTAGTTGAACCCTGTCCAGTAGACTCCCTGTTTTGCTCATCTCCTTCGTTACCTCTTTAATCGCAGTCCCTCTCCTTTCTTTTGAGTCACTCAATAAAACGACCGCATCCCAAAAACGATAATACAAACATAAATAATTATATAATGACCAAAATGCCCTTAAGTTTAGGGATGCCAAACTCTATGTAAAAAAAAACATCAACTCAATATCTCAGAATAACCAAAAATAAACATCGGGATACAAAGAGTCAAATATAAATCACGCCAAACTAGCCAAAGTAATACCGGTTAAACCTGTAACAGCCCAGGTAAAAATTTATATTTTTACCGGGACTGTAAAACGCTTTGTACAGTAATTTACCATGTAAAAATAATCTTGGGTAATTATTTCAGGGTAAATTATGAATCGGATTCCGAAACCGAGCTCTGTCCCACGCTCGGGATTTTTCTGCAGATTTTACGGACCCAAGCTGGAATTTTTCGGGTCCAGGAATCTCGAGAAAAGTCAGGTTTATCCTCGAAGTATCAGACCAAAAATAAAGTCAAGGGGGTATTATAGTTATTTTCTGGTCCGGACGGGACACGACTGCATAATTGAATTATGCAGCCGTCTTTTTCCTGTGTGCATGTGAGGGTTTGTTCCCTCCTGTGAAGAACGCGACTTTGCGTTCTATTTTTGCTCGTACCCATTTTCCTGCCTGCAACCCATCACCCAGTACCACCCTCTCCTCATACTCTCTGCAAAAAAAACCAGTAAGCTTCAACCTTCCCCTCTACACTGCCTTCCGCTTAGTTTCTCCAATTTATACAAAACACAAAAAAAAGAAAAAGAAAACAAAAAAGAAAGGAAACAACCCGAGCCACCACCACATGCGTCTGCCGCCACCCGTGAACCACCCGACATCAACCACCACCACACAAGCCACCGCCGCCATCTTCACCTCCTCATCCTTGCTCGCCGTCGCCGCCAGTGGTGACAAGCCGAGCAGGACGCAGCCATCGCCTCCTTCCTTCTTCCTCGTTGAGCGCCGCCGTCTCCTCCCCTTTCTACCGCTCGCAGCAGTCGTTGTCCACTCTCGCTGCCGATGCGCCACCACCGACAGAGACCCGACGACCCATTTTGAAGTTTGGTTCATCGTCGCAGCTCTCTTCCTTCGCCGACGACACTTCCTCCGCCCCTGTTCGTCGTCGATCTGCTGCGCGCTGCCACCGAGACGACCACCTGCAGCCACCAGCGGCTCGCCTCCTGCCGTCCACCTGCACGGTCGCCTCCTTCCTCGCCGTCGTCTCGCCCGATCCGTGCCCCGTTCGTCGCACCGCCGTCGCATCTAGGTGAGTAACCCGTTTTGTAAACGGGTGTATGGATGGGTTGAAGAGGACCCGAATATCAGGGTCGCGGGTCGACCCGGCTGTGCAAGTGGGTCAGTGGGCTGATTGGGTTGCTGGGCTGATGTGCACCTGGGCCTGCATGTGGGCCTGTGCCTGGGCTCCTAGTTGGGTCTGGGTTGGGTCTAGGCTGGGCACTATGCATGGTCTGGGCCGGCATTGTTCATGGCCCAGTCAGTATTAAAAAAGAAAGAGAAGAAAATAAATTCTGGAAAGGAAAAAAAATAATTATATTTAGTATATGGGAATAATCTGGAAAATATAAAAATATAATATATGGATATAATTTGTGAAAATAAAGTAAATAATTACTTTCGTATATTAATTTCAAGAAACAAAAGTGATTATAACATAATTGTTAAATTATAGTAATACTCCTAAAGATGTGTACCATGGAATATACTACCGGAAAATATGTACATGTGAATAATTTCTAGGAAGATTATTTTATGATAGCTAATACCTTTGGAAAGAATAATAATTATTTTTATCAAATATTTTGGAAAGTACATACTTAAGGAAAATAAAAATGGAAAGGGTATTATCAAAGTAAATACATACCGAAATAATAACCGAGTATCAGTATGGTATTTTCGACACTTGAAATAAATGGTGAATTATGATGATAATGGGAAAAACCTGGGGGAGTACCGAACTGGTTCAGTACTTATTTTACGGCTTACAGTAGTAGTCGAGCATTTGCATATCATCTTATGTGTGCATAAATTATTGTTTGATATAGGAGTTGATAACGAGCAGTACCCTAAGGAGCCAGAGCCGGAACATTTCGAGGACTTTCAGGAATAAGAATCGACTAAGGTGAGGATAAGTAAATATTTATATACTGCCCGTAATACCAAGTTACTGTTTGTTTACTATGTATGTTATAAGCTTGAGTAATTCTTTGTGGCTGTGAATGGCTAGTTGTGTGATGAGTTAAATTGAATTTTGATGCTGTTGATGATGTTGAGAATATTATTACTATTGTTGTTGACTGTGAGGATTGTGTGAGTTAATTACCGGGGGTACTGGTATGAGAAAGCAGTTGGGATAAGTTGTAATATCCAGACGAGCGGAGAGGCTGTGAGCCTGCTTGGGATATTGAGATAATGGTCGGATAACAGAAACATAGTAACTAGTTGAGGGAGGAGAGATAATAAAAATGGATACACTTAGACATCTAGAAAGTCACAGTTAAATGTTGGAACAGCCAGATGGTAGTCTTATTTTTATGGTGCTGGGGGAGAGTGTGCTTGGGGTCTGCTCCCTGTCTGTACCAATTTTTATTTCAGGCGCTGGGGGAGAGTGTGCTTGGGGTCTGCTCCCTGTCTGTGCCAGTTATACGTGGAGGTACCAGGGCGGGGTCCACAGGCTAGCTAGCTTGGCTACCAGGCGACGACCACCATTTAACTAGTGATAGGGGGCCCTAATAATAAAATTGGTATAGCGTGTCTAGAATCACAGAGTGTGTTACTTGAGGTTCGTGAGAACCTTAATTATTTGCTATTGATGTGACTTGATTATTATCGGTTGCTTGTATATGTATATTTTCTTATGGATTTTACCCGGTGAGCACTTCGGACTCACCCCTAGCCTTCGTGACCTGGTCGCGTAGTTTGGTTGTGCGTAGCTCAGGTACGTTCGAGGCAAGCTGTGGCACACCCTCTGCCAGGCCCAGATCCATCTTGCGTTGCATCATTTTCATTACTGTTGTTATGTTGTACTAAGACTTCCGCTGCTTGCATTTTACTACTCAGTTCTGATGCTTGTTGTAATAATGTCTCTGTGTCGGGACAAGTACTGTTGATGTATGATGTACTACTATTGTATTGTTACTGTTGGTTTGTGATATTTACCACTGTGGATACTGTAATAGTATGTGGTCCCACGTGTTTACTGTGTACAACGGTAAGTACGGATCGAGGCCTTTGATTTTGGTAGCGGAGCAGGCTGTAGGTCCTTGGTTGTTGTTTTATTGTCTGTGCATATCCTGCTCCACATGTTATAAATATGATACTCATGCATACATCTTCATATAGGAAGGACGAGATGGATCCGGCTGAGGGACACCAGCATGCCGCCCAACAGCACTTGGAGGAGGACCAAGTGTCAATCGGTCAACTGCATGCCTACGTAGAAGAACCACATGTCTACGATGGGGTACCCGGGTATGCCATACCAGATGTCTTTGCAGATGATGCACATGATGACCCAGATCCTTCACCGACAGACAGCTGGGGGACCAGTCGAAGACCCTGTTTTTACCAAGCTATCTGAGCTTAGAGCTGAGCCTTTCTGAGGAGCGACTGACCCTCGTGAGGCGAACGAGTGGTTACGTCAGATCGCCAGGGTCATGCTTAAGATCAAGTGCACAGCTGACCAGTGGGCGAACTATGCCGCTTCTCTTTTCCGTGAAGAAGCAGCAACAAGGTGGGAATCTACCACAAGAGACCTGCCGAAACCAGTGGTGATGCCATGGGCTGAGTTCACGGCCTTGTTGAAGGGCAAGTTCATTACTGAAGAATTTCAGGAGCGCATGCAGCGCGAATTCCTGGAATTGCGCCAGGATGGTATGACCGTGACAGAGTATGAGAAGAAGTTTGATCGTTTGTCCCTGTATGTTGGAGATCTGGTGGCAACAACCAAAGCCAAATGCCAATGTTTCTGGAGAGGTCTACATCCTGACATCCGAGCTATCATGGGATGCAAGGATTATGCTGGATATCAGGATATGGTAAGGAATGCTCAGAAGGCTGAGGTTACATGGCGTGATCAACAGGAGTATCGCCGGAAGAGAAATGCACCGTAGGTTCCTTCCAGTCAGAATAAGAAGCCATATGCACCTGCCGCTAGTGCACCTACAGCTGGACGAGGACAGTATCAGCAGATGACTTATGGACGTGGTTGGACTAACAACCGTGGAGCTACAACTGGAGGATGGAGTGGACTCGGAGTGACTAGTTCTAGAGATAATCGCTTCCGACGTCCCATATCATCGGTCAGATGCTTCAAGTGCAATGAGTTGGGACATTACCGTTATGCCTGCCCAAAGCTTGGGAGAGTCAGTAACTCTGCACCGGCACCAACAGTTAAGGCCTCTGTGGCTAGCGTGCAAGGTGGATCTAGAGCTCAAGGACAAGGTCGTGGTCGTGGGAATCCTTCCGCAAGGACCCAATCTGGAGCTAACCAAAGCACAACAGTTTCTAGAGCTTTTGTCATCACCGCAGAAGAAGACCCTGATGCTGCCCAAGTTATAGCAGGTATCTTTACAGTACATGGTAGTGTTGCATTCACATTAACTGATCCTGGAGCTACACATTCCTTTATAGCTCAAACCTATGCTATGCAACTTAACTGTGAAGATGTATCCCTAGAAAAACCGATGAGGGTTAGACTACCCACAGGCATCATAGTGAGGTTAGATAGAGTTTGTAAGGATGTGCCGTTAGTGTTCGAGAACGAAACCTTTCCTGTTCGATTCATTATCATGAACATGGGAGGATTTGATATAATCCTAGGCATGGATTGGTTGTCGAAGTATCAAGCTTTGGTGGATTGCCAAGCTAAGCAAGTGAGGTTGACATCCGCCGAAGGCCGGTCGACTGTTTTGTCCGGAGTGGGGAGAACTACAACCACATGTAGAATCTCTGCTACCCAGGGCTATGGAATGAAGCAACATGGTCCAGACACTTTGCTGACCCACATTCCAGGCAAAGAGACACAAGATCCTATCCCAGAGGATGTACCAGTTGTGAGGGAGTTTGTTGATGTTTTCCCAGATGATCTACCAGGTTTGCCACCCGACAGAGAGGTTGAGTACACCATCGAGCTTGTACCTAGAGTTACACCTATCTCGATGGCACCATACAGGATGGAACCAACAGAGCTTCAGGAGCTGAAGAAGCAGTTAGACGAACTACTGGAGAAAGGTTTTATCAGACCTAGCACCTCACCATGGGGTGCACCAGTTTTATTCGTGAAGAAGAAGGACTGTAGTCTGCGGATGTGTGTAGACTATCGCCAGATCAACAAGGTGACAATCAAGAACAAGTATCCGTTACCGAGGATTGATCTTTTTGATCAGCTTCAAGGAGCAACGATGTTTTCAAAGATTGATCTCCGATCGGGCTATCACCAGATCAAGATTTCGGAGAAGGACATACCGAAGACAGCTTTTTGCACACGGTATGGCCACTTCGAATTCACTGTGGTACCTTTCGGTTTGACCAGTGCACCGGCAGTATTCATGTGCTTGATGCACTTGGTACTGAAAGAGTTCCTGGATAAGTTCGTTGTGGTCTTCATCGACGATATCCTCATCTACTCCAAGAGCAAGGAAGAGCACGAAGAGAATTTGAGGATAGTGCTTCAAAGGTTACGGGAGAAGCAACTGTATGCCAAATTCAGCAAGTGTGAATTTTGGCTTGGAGAAGTTTCCTTCCTCGGACATGTAGTAGGCGGGGATGGAATAAAGGCTGATCCTGCCAAAGTTAAGGCTGTGTTGGAGTGGGAGCCTCCTAGGAATGTGTCCGAAGTCAGGAGTTTTCTTGGCCTTGCAGGATATTATCAGAGGTTCATAGAAGGTTTTTCCTTATTAGCCAGTCCCATGACTAAGCTGTTGAGGAAAGAACAAGCTTTTGTTTAGAGCCCAGAGTGCCAATAGAGTTTTGAAGAGCTTAAGAAGAAGCTGACCACGGCACCAGTGCTAACAGTACCCAAGCCAGAAGTTGAGTATGTGTTGTTTTATGATGCATCGGGACTTGGTTTAGGTGCTGTGCTGATGTAAGAAGGACGAGTGATTGCCTATACCTCCAGACAGCTAAGGACTCATGAGAAGAACTACCCGACTCATGATCTTGAGATGGCAGTTGTGATCTTGGCTCTGAAGATTTGGAGACACTACTTGTTTGGAGAGAAGTGTCGAATCTTCACCGACCACAAAAGCCTCAAGTACATCATGACTCAAAAGGAGTTTAACCTGCGACAAAGACGCTGGTTGAGTTGCTTAATGATTATGACTGTACTATCGAGTATCACCCAGGAAAGGCTAATGTTGTAGCTGATGCTTTGAGCCGGAGACAACTAGATGATGCCTCCACTTGTTACTCGATGTTTTCACTTATCGAGTTAAGGAAGTTGGGAGTTGATTTGACAGTGGATGAAACAGGAGCTTTGCTGGCACATATGAGTGTCAAGTCCAACCTAAGAGGATGGATAGTGGAGTTACAAGATGGAGATCCTGACCTGGTCAAGCTAAAGGTAGGAGTAAGGAGTGGAAAAGAAGACAAGTTCGTATAGCTGATGATGGAGCACTGACGATTGGGAAACGGGTATGTGTACCCAATGTTAGTAATCTGCCTAGTCAGATCCTGGATGAAGGCCATATGACGCCGTATGCGATGCATCCTGGAAGCACCAAGATGTATCAGAACCTGAAGAGTCATTTCTGGTGGCCTCGAATGAAGGACGTAGTAGAGTATGTCGCAAGATGCATTACTTGCCAGCAGGTGAAAGCCGAACATCAGGCTCCAGCAGGCAAGTTAAGATCGTTGACAATACCGGAGTGGAAGTGGGAGATGATCACCATGGATTTTGTGATTGGTTTACCGATGACTCGGAGGCAGCATGATGCTATTTGGGTCATCGTTGACCGAATAACAAAATCGGCTCATTTTCTTCCTATTCGCCAGACTGATACCATGGACACATTGGCGAGTAAGTATGTTGCTGAGATTGTGAGACTACACGAGATTCCAAAGTCCATAATCTCAGACAGAGATCCCAGATTCACATCATGATTCTGGAAGAGCTTACAAACTGCTTTAGGGACCAAGTTGAGCTTCGGCACTGCTTTTCATCCTCAGACAGATGGACGGTCTGAGATGACCATACAGACATTAGAGGATATGCTTAGAGCTTGTGCACTTAACTTCAGTGGGAGTTGGGATAAGTACCTACCCTTGGCAGAGTTTGCATATAACAACAGCTACCATTCTAGCATTGGTATGCCACCTTTTGAGGCCCTCTACGGAAGGAAGTGTAGAAGTCCGGTATGTTGGGATGAAGAAGGTATGAGACTGATCATTAGACCGAATTTAGTCAAACAGACAGTGGACAAGATTTAGATAGTGAAACAGTGCATGAGAGCTACTCAGGATCGGCAAAAGAGCTATGCCGACAAACACCGACGTGAGATGGAGTATAACGTTGGTGAGAAGGTTCTTCTCAGAGTTGCACCCTAGAAAGGAATGATTAGGTTCGGCAAGAGAGGAAAGCTGAGTCCAAGGTATATCGGGCCATATGAGATCGTTGAGAGGATCGGACCTTTGGCTTACAGGTTGTCATTACCTGAAGAGCTATCACGTATTCATGACGTATTCCATGTCTCTATGCTGAGGAGATACCGATCAGATCCTAGTCACATTGTGGCCCCAGTGGATGTTGAAGTGGCAGAAGATCTTACCTACACAGAAGTACCAGAACAGATTCTTGATCGAGAAGTACGGCAGCTACGGAACCGCACCATTCCCATGGTAAAGGTCAAGTGGAGTAAGCATTCCGCTAACGAGTCAACATGGGAAGTCGAGGAGCATATGCGGTCTCAGCATCTGCATCTCTTCACCAGTTCGGAGTGAATTTCGGGGACGAAATTCTTTTAAGGGGGGTAGACTGTAACAGCCCGGGTAAAAATTTATATTTTTACCGGGACTGTAAAACGCTTTGTACAGTAATTTACCATGTAAAAAAAATCTTGGGCAATTATTTCAGGGTAAATTATGCATCGGATGCCGAAACCGAGCTCTGTCCCACGCTCGGGATTTTTCTGCGGATTTTACGGACCCAAGTTGGAATTTTTTGGGTCCAGGAATCTCGAGAAAAGTCAGGTTCGTCCTCGAATTATCGGACCAAAAATAAAGTCAAGGGGTATTATAGTTATTTTTTGGTCCGAACGGGACACGACTGCATAATTAAAATATGCAGCCGCCTTTTTCCTTTGTGCATGTGAGAGTTTGTTCCCTCCTGTGAAGAACTTGACTCTGTGTTCTATTTTTGCTCGTACCCATTTTTCCTGTCTGCAACCCATCACCCAGTACCACCCTCTCCTCATACTCTATGTAAAAAAACCAGTAAGCTTCAACCTTCCCCTCTACACTGCCTTCTGCTTAGTTTCTCCAGTTTATACAAAACACAATAAAAAAAGAATGAAAAAGAAAACAGAAAAGGGAGGAAACAACCAGAGCCACCACCACACGCGTCTGCCGCCACCCGTGAACCACCCGACATCAACCACCACCATACAAGCCACCGCCGCCATTTTCACCTCCACATCCTTGCTCGCCGTCGCTGCCAGTGGTGATAAGCCGAGCAAGACGCAGCCACCGCCTCCTTCCTTCTTCCTCGTCGAGCGCCGCCGTCTCCTCCCCTCTCTACCGCTCGCAACAGTCGTTGTCCACTCTTGCTGCCGATGCGCCACCAACGACAGAGACCCGGCGACCCATCTTGAAGTTTGGTTAATCGTCGCTGATCTCTTCCTTCGCCGATGACTCTTCCTCCGCCCCTGTTCGTCGCCGATCTGCTGCGTGCTGCCACCGAGATGACCATCTGCAGCCACCAGCGGCTCGCCTCCTGCCGTCCACCTGCACGGTCGCCTTCTTCCTCGCCGTCGTCACGCCCGATCCGCCCCCCGTTCGTCGCGCCGCCGCCGCATCTAGGTGAGTAACCCGTTTTGTAAACGGGTGTATGGATGGGTTGAAGAGGACCCGAATATCAGGGTCGCGGGTCGACCCGGCTGTGCAAGTGGGTCAGTGGGCTGATTGGGTTGCTGGGCGGATGTGCACCTGGGCCTGCATGTGGGCCTGTGCCTGGGCTCCTAGTTGGGTCTGGGCTGGGCACTATGCAAGGTCTGGGCTGGCATTGTTCATGGCCCAGTCACTATTAAAAAAAAAAAGAAGAAAAAAAATTCTGGAATGGAAAAAAAATAAATAATTATATTTAGTATATGAGAATAATCTAGAAAATATAAAAATATAGTATATGGATATAATTTGTGAAAATAAAGGAAATAATTACTTTCGTATATTAATTTCAAGAAACAAAAGTGATTATAACATAATTGTTAAATTATAGTAATACTCCTAAAGATGTGTACCATGGAATATACTACAGAAAATATGTACATGTGAATAATTTCTAGGAAGATTATTTTATTATATAATTATTTTTATCAAATATTTTGGAAAGTACATACTTAAGGAAAATAAAAATAGAAAGGGTATTATCAAAGTAAATACATACCGGAATAATAACCGGGTATCAGTATGCTATTTTCGACACTTGAAATAAATGGTGAATTATGATGATAATGGGAAAAACCCAGGGGAGTACCGAACTGGTTCAGTACTTATTTTACGGCTTACAGTAGTAGTCGAGCATTTGCATATCATCTTATATGTGCATAAATTATTGTTTGATATAGGAGTTGATAACGAGCAGTACCCCGAGGAGCCTGAGCCGGAACATTTCGAGGACTTTCAGGAATAGGAATCGGCTAAGGTGAGGATAAGTAAATATTTATGTACTGCCCGTAATACCAAGTTACTGTTTGTTTACTATGTGTGTTATATGCTTGAATAATTCTTTGTGGCTGTGAATGGCTAGTTGTGTGATGAGTTAAATTGATGTTTGATGCTATTGATGATGTTGAGAATATTATTACTGTTGTTGTTAAATGTGAGGATTGTGTGAGTTGAGTACTGGGGGTACTGGTATGAGATAGCAGTTGGGATAAGTTGTAATATCCAGACGAGCGGAGAGGCTGTGAGCCTGCTCGGGATATTGAGATAATGGTCGGATAATAGAAACATAGTAACTAGTTGAGGGAGGAGAGATAATAAAACTGGATACACTTAGACATCTAGAAAGTCACAGTTAAATGTTGGAACAGCCAGATGGTAGTCTTATTTTTATGGTGCTGGGGGAGAGTGTGCTTGGGGTCTGCTCCCTGTCTGTACCAATTTTTATTTTAGGCACTGGGGGAGAGTGTGCTTGGGGTCTGCTTCCTGTCTGTGCCAGTTATACGTGGAGGTACCAGGGCACGGGCTAGCTAGCTTGACTACTAGGCGACGACCACCATTTAACTAGTGATAGGGGCCCTAATAATAAAATTGGTATAGCGTGTCTAGAATCACAGAGTGTGTTACTTGAGGTTCGTGAGAACCTTAATTATGTGCTGTTGATGTGACTTGATTATTATCGGTTGCTTGTATATGTATATTTGCTTATGGATTTTACCAGGTGAGCAATTCGGACTCACACCTCGCCTGCGTGACCTGGTCGCGTAGTTTGGTTGTGCGTAGCTCAGGTACGTTCGAGGCAAGATGTGACGCACCCTCTGCGAGGATCGGATCCATCCTGCATTGCATCATTTTCATTACTGTTGTTATGTTGTACTAAGACTTCCGCTGCTTGCATTTTACTACTCAGTTCTGATGCTTGTTGTAATAATGTCTCCGTGCCGGGACAAGTACTGTTGATGTATGATGTACTGCGATTGTATTGTTACTGTTGGTTTGTGATATTTACCACTCTGGATACTGTAATAGTATGTGGTCCCACGTGTTTACTGTGTACAACGGTAAGTACAGATCGGGGCATTTAAAAACCAACCGGAAAACAACTGATCAAAATCCAAAGAAACCAAAATAGTATCCCGACAAAATACGCAGCGGAAAAGTAACAACAATAAAGTTAATGTAAAGTGTAGAACATATGAAACGTCAACACTATGGTGTAAGTATCCGGACATGCAAACTTGACAATCAAGTGCAGCGGAAAGACTCGGAAACCTTGGAGGATCCAAGTGAAGCAACCAAACCGAACAACAAAATCGATCATACCTGAAATGGTTAGGATCTTTCACCTAACTGAAGAACCGAATCAGCTAGAGCCGGAAGGATATCCTGCTCCTCTACAGTATCCACACGAACCATCAATCACCGGACATCTCCAACCCCGGAGCACTCCCGAATCGTGGTGCTAGCTACGGATTTCAGGGAGCTATATGTGGTGTTTATGGTATCTCTTTCTTTCACAAAGAAGAGAGGAAGATGTGTGTGTGTTTCTTGCTCTTAAAAACTCAGAATTCAGAATACAAGAGAGAGTGAGAAGGGTCAAGAGTAATCTGATTACTCTACCCCCATGTAGTGCTAAGAGACAATGGGATAATGGCCAACATATTGGCCCATTATCTTTTATGATTATGTCTCCACATAACCATGTCTCCACTAATGTACAAACACTCATCACAGCACTAGTTTGGTCCAATAATTCTGTCAATAACTGAACCAAACCAGCCCAAAACGACCCTGGCCCAATCACGGTCCAACCATGGTCCAACCACACATGGTCGAACCATGGTCCAACTACGGTTCAACCACCTGCTCGAATCAACGATTCTATGTGTGTGACCCTGTAGGAACTTGTAACGTTCGACAATAATTTTAAAATCTCATTTTACAATTATAAGCAAAGAGCGGCGTCTAGCAACACATCATTGCTACCCGAACGACAAGATTAGTACTGATTCTATATGCCTCTGAACATGTCATCGTCCTTTCATCCCATTATCAAGATTAAACCGAGACATGGAAAACGTCAATCTCGTATATGTTTAATCTTAGTTTCTTGATCCCCGAGTTAACTGTGTAAAACGGATCCTATTGATATCACCATATCATATAATCCGAGCATGGCCATGCATTTACAGTTCAACTCTATCAAGAAGCCATCTAATAATATACCCGTTATATCTGTCGGACAAATCCCATCTTGATCAATCAAAACCCACTACACATTTATCATATACCCAATGATTACCCTTGAGTCCACACAGTTACGGATGACTAGGAATAATATCAAAGTATACGACTCATACGTTGGGAACCTTGATGTTCTCAGGTCTAAGGACAATCATATAACGTTCCATGTAGGGTTCTTATGTGGGTCGGTCCAGTCCACAAGTTCTCTAACTTGTTCCCGTATGTAGAATTCGTATCTCATACAATTCTTAACATACGCTAGTCTTAATTTGTTATTACAACCCATCCATGATAATAATCGACTAGGGACATTTAAGAATACAAAATATTCTAGGGTTATCAATATGTGCAAGCGTTTATCTCATAAACGATATTTATTGGAATAACCTTAATGTGTATACATGACTACAAACAATCATCCATTGATTGGCTTTTGGGCATATTACACTAACAATCTCCCACTTGCACTAAAGCCAATTATACATGTATCTAATACCAATGAATACAGCATGACCATCATGCTTCCGCTGTGTGAGAGACTTAGTCAACTGGTCTGTTACATTGTTCTCAGAAGGAACTTTGCACAGCCACAGTTGTAGAGTCGGTAACTGTACCCTGCTTGGAACTCAAAGCATAAGCGACATCCGGTCGAGTACATGGCATGGCATACATGATAGATCCTATTGTAGAAGCATAAGGAATCTTACTCATCCGCTCTCTCTCCTTAGATGTACTAGGACATTGATTCTTTGAGAGAGATTTGCCATGTGACAAGGGCAAGAATCCTTTCTTGGAATCTTGCATGCTAAACCTCTTTAGCACCTTGTCAATATACGCACTTTGACTTAGCCCAATAAGCGTTTTGGATCTATCTTTATAGATCTATATAGCTAACACTTAGGCATTCTCCTAAGTCCTTCATCGAGAAATTTTTCCCTAACCAAGCATTTACAGACTGTAGTGTCGGAATGTCATTCCCAATGAGTAGGATGTCGTCAACATACAACAACAAGAAAACAACAGTGCTCCCACTAACCTTCTTGTAAACACATGGTTCATCTTCGTTCTTAGTGAAACCAAACTCTTTGATCACATCATTAAAACAAAGATTCCAACTCCTAGAAGCTTGCTTCAACCCATAGATGGATCTTTGCAACTTGCATACCATATTAGCATTCTCTGGATCGACAAAACCTTCAGGTTGTGTCATGTACACATCCTCTAAAAGATTTCCATTTAGGAAAGCGGTTTTGACAGACATCTGCCATATCTCATAATCATGGTATGCCGCTATTCCCAACAGAATCCGGATGGATTTAACCATGGCAACTGGTGAGAACGTTTCATCATAGTCAATACCATGAACTTGCTTGAAACCTTTCGCAACCAATCGCCCTTTATAGGTAATCACATTACCATCCATATCGGTCTTTTTCTTAAAGACCCACTTGCACCCTATGGGTTTTACCCCTTCAGGTGGATCAACCAAGGTCTATACTTTGTTTTGATACATGGATTCCATTTCCGAATTCATGGCTTCTAGCCACTTCTTAGAGTCTGGACCCGTAATGGCCTGCTGATAGGAAGTGGGCTCATCCTCATCTATGAGCATCACATCTCCAGTATGAGTCAAAAGAAATCCATATCTCTCAGGCTCATACCGAATCCTATCCGACCTACGCGGTCCATATGTTATAGGTACAGGATTCTCATCCACAACATCTTGTGGTTCCTGTCCTTGTTCCATCTCAACCTCTAGATCTCGAACTTCTTCGAGTTCTATTTTTCTCCCACTGATTCCTCTAGAAATAAATTCTTTTTCTAGAAAAATAGCAGTCCGAGCTACAAACACTTTGTGGTCGGTGGGATTATAGAAGTAATACCCTTTTGTTTCCTTAGGGTATCCTACAAAGAGGCACTTCTCGGATTGGGGGCCGAGTTTAACTGATGCTTCACGTCTCACGTAAGCCTCACAATCCCAAATCCTCATAAAAGACAAATTGGGACACTTCCCGGTCCATATCTCATATGGTGTCTTTTCAACCAATTTCGATGGAACACGGTTAAGTGTAAAAGCAGCACTCAATAATGCATGTCCCCAAAATGAAGAAGGAAGGTCACCTTGACTCATCATCGAACGAACCATGTCTAACAAAGTTCTATTCCTCCTTTCGGACACACCATTCCGTTGAGGTGTTCCTAGTGGAGTAAGTTGTGATACTATATCACAACCCTTTAGATGATCAAGAAAATTTCGGTCTAAGTATTCACCTCCTCGATCAGATCGAAGCATCTTAATACTCTTCCCGAGTTGATTCTGTACTTCATTCTTGAATTCTTTGAACTTTTCAAAGGATTCTGACTTGTGCTTCATAAGATACACATAGCCATATCTACTGTAATCATCAGTAAATATAATGAAGTATTGAAATCAACCTCTAGCCTGTGTCGACATAGGTCCACATACATCACTATGTATAAGACCTAACAAGTCCGAAGCTCTTTCACCTTTACCGGTAAAAGGAGCCTTCTTCAACTTGCCTAACAAACATGACTCACATGTCTCAAATGATTCAAAATCAAATGAGTCTAAAAGTCCATCTTTATGGAGTTTAGATATACGAGTCTCGTTTATATGGCCCAATCGACAATGCCAAAGGAAGGTTTTATTAGAATCGTTCATTCTAACCTTCTTCGTATTAACGTTATCGATTGGCGTTTCTAGGTTTAGAACATACAAACCATTGCTCAAATATGCACCACCATAGTAAATATCATTGAAATAAATAGAACAACATTTGTTCTTTATTACAAATGAAAAGCCTTTCTTGTCAAGACAAGAAATAGAAATCAAATTCCTGCTTATGGTTGGTACATAATAACAATTGTCTAGTTCTAAGCCAAACCACTCGGTAAGGTAAGATAGTAAGTTCCTACGGCTAATGCAACAACTCTTGCTCCATTTCCCACACGCAGGTCTATCTTACCCTTTGCCAATCTCCTATGCTTTCTCAGTTCCTTCACATTTACACAAATGTGAGAACCACATCCGGTATCTAATACCCATGATGCTGAGATAGAGATATTAGCTTCTATAACAAAAATACCTGAAGCGGAAGTCTCACTTCCCTTCTTCTTCTTTACCTCTTCAAGGTAAACAGGGCTGTTACGTTTCCAATGACCGGACTTCTTGCAATGGAAGCATTGACCTTCCTTTGCAACACCACCTTTGGGTTTCAGCACTTGTGAAGAAGATGCACCAAACTTTTTGGCAAATTTCTTCACCTTGCCCTTACCCCTTCCCTTGCTACTTCCAACCATCATAATGCTGTTGGGTTTGTTTGCCTTCATCTGTTGCTCAGATGTTCTTAACATGTTGAGCAGCTCAGACAAGGATTTGTCAAGATGATTCATATTGAAGCTTATGAAAAATTAGCTGTAACTATCCGGCAACGATTGCAGGACTAGATCAACAGCCAACTCCTTCTGCAAAGGAAAACCAAGACCCTCAAGGCTCTCAATGTATCCAATCATTTTGAGCACATGAGGTCTTAGGGTGACTCAGCCATCCTGCATTGGAACAATGCCTTAGAGGTCTCATACCTCTCAGGTGTTCGATCACATCGAACGCCCCCAATTTCTCATGTTGCTTCTGAAGCTCAGAGTCCATGGTTATAAGCATAAGACATGCGACATCCAATGCATCATCAAGATGCTTCTTGTAAGCATCCCTTTCAGCCCTAGGAGCATTAGGCACCGGTTCAATCAGAACAGGCCCTTCAAGGACATATAGCTTCTTTTCTTGTTTGAGGACAATCCTCAAATTGCGATACCACTTTAGGAAATTATTCCCATTCAGTTTTTCCTTCTCAAGGACTGATCGCAATGATAGTGTACCTGTGTTTTGTGCCATGGTAGCTCTACAACAAAGATCAACTCACACAAATAAGAGTCATGTATACATAAATCATTTAACAAGGAATTCTATTAAATGATGCTCCAACTATGAAAACAAAATAATCATGAGTAGGCCAAGATCCATATTTCACTACAATATAAGTCAGCTTTGGCTGATCGCTTACATCATAGCTCTTTAGGTAGACAACTCTTGTCAATTACATCTCATGTAACTCTTGGATAGTTGAGCAAACAGCACTTGTTCTTGTCTATCTCATAGACATTACTCAACTCCTTGCCTCTAAGTCCTTAATCCTATTAAGATGACCTAGTTAAGTCCAAACCCACAATAAGCAGTTCAGATATTACAATTATCCAGTCGCACCTTGCTAGGATAAACATAGGCACCTTGCTTTGGCAAAACCTACCTAATGTTGATCTAAGCAATGATGAGTGCTTATCATGGAAGGCAACTAAGAACTTAATATTTATATCAACAATTGTTTCCATGCATAACAATTATGCCATCACATCTTGCTAGGATAAACATTGGCATCTTGCTTTGGCAAAACCTACCAAATGTTGATCGAAGCAATGATGAATACTTGTCAACAATTGTATCCATACATGTCATGCATGTAATTCACAAATTATATATCTCATATACAATAACAATGCATCATATGCAATATAAGCCGCTACGTAGAGGTAGCCTCGGCCCGAAAATTATATGAACATCGATGTTTTGAGAATCTGATTCTCCCAACAACCTGGCAATGCTCATGGACATCGATGTCCTATCCTGAACATCAATGTCGTTTGGCCTCTAGAACACAAGAACATCGATGTCTAGACCTCAACATTGATGTTCAACACTTGAACATCGATGTTTGATTCTTGAACATCGATGTTGGAAGGTTCTGAAAGTCCAAGAATTAGGCAGTTGTTTTAAACATCGATGTCTAACCCTTAATCATCGATGTAGGACTCATGAACATCGATGTTCAAACTTGAACATCGATGTTGGAGACCTCTGCCAATTCAAGTTTCATGGCAGTACTTTTAAACATCAATGTATAGGCCCTCACTGTCCTGGACATCGATGTTCAAACTTGAACATCGATGTTGGAGACCTCTGCCAATTCAAGTTTCATGGCAGTACTTTTAAACATCAATGTATAGGCCCTCACTGTCCTGGACATCGATGTTCCCTACTGAACATCGATGTTTTAGACTTCTGCCAAGGTCAAAACTCATGTGAACATCGATGTTCAACCATTGAACATCGGTGTTCTAGCCTCGATGCACTAGAACGACCATCGTTCCTTACGAAAACCGACAATCGATTTTCCTTTTGTCGAACCCCTTCGACTTACTGCCAAGAACCTCTTGATTGATATCACATACCAATCAAGTGCTTGTTGTCAAAACCTTTTGACACAACCAACCTCAACATATATCACATATACACAAAATGAATTCAGCATATCACATATACCAAAATGAACTCATCATATCACACACATTAAGATGAACATATCAACATATGCACCAAATTCTGTTTAGAGCTTCACAAGAGGCTCTGCTACCACTGTAAGTATCCAGGCATGCAAACTTGACAATCAAGTGCAGCGGAAAGACCCGGAAACCTTGGAGGATCCAAGTGAAGCAACCAAACCGAACAACAAAATCGATCATACCTGAAACGGTTAGGATCTTTCACCTAATTGAAGAACCGAATCAGCTAGAGCCAGAAGGATATCCTGCTCCTCTACGGTATCCACACGAACCGTCAATCACCGGCCGGAATTATCTCATGATCTCCAACCCCCGAGCACTCCCATACCGTGGTGCTAGCTACGGATTTTCGGGAGCTATATGTGGTGTTTATGGTATCCCTTTCTTTCAAAAAGAAGAGAGGAAGATGTGTGTGTGTTTCTTGCTCTGAAAAACTCAGAGTTCAGAATACAAGAGAGAGTGAGAAGGGTCAAGAGTAATTTGATTACTCTACCCCCATGTAGTGCTTAGAGACAATGGGATAATGGCCAACATATTGGCCCATTATCTTTTATGATTATGTCTCCACATAACCATGTCTCTACTAATGTATAAACACTCATCACAGCACTAATTTGGTCCAATAATTCTTTCAATAACTGAACCAAACCAGCCCAAAACGACCATGGTCCAACCATGGTCCAACAACACACGGTCGAACCATGGTCCAACCATGGTTCAACCACCTGCTCGAATCAACGATTCTATGTGTGTGACCCTGTAGGCACTTGTAACGTTCGACAATAATTTTAAAATCTCATTTTACAATTATAGGCAAAGAGCGGCGTCTAGCAACACATCATTGCTACCCGAACGACAAGATCAGTACTGATTCTATATGCCTCGGAACATGTCATCGTCCTTTCGTCCCATTATCAAGATTAAACCGAGACATGGAAAACGTCAATCTCGTATATGTTTAATCTTAGTTTCTTGATCCCCGAGTTAACTGTGTAAAACGTATCCTAATGATATCACCATATCATATAATCCGAGTATGGCCGTGCATTTACAGTTCAACTCTATCAAGAAGCCCATCTGATAATATACCCGTTATATGGGTCGGACAAATCCCATCTTGATCAATCAAAACCCACTACACATTTATCATATACCCAATGATTACCCTTAAGTCCACCCAGTTACAGATGACTAGGAATAATATCAAAGTATACGACTCACTTGTTGGGAACCTTGATGATCTCAGGTCTAAGGACAATACATATAAGAACCACTAATGACAATCATATAACGTTCCATGTAGGGTTCTTATGTGGGTCGGTCCAGTCCACAGGTTCTCTAACTTGTACCCGTATGTAGAATTCGTATCTCATACAATTCTTAACATACGCTAGTCTTAATTTATTATTACAACCCATCAATAATACTAACCGACTAGGGACATTTAAGAATACAAAATATTCTAGGGTTATAAATATATGCAAGCGTTTATCTCATAAACGATATTTATTGAAATAACCTTAATGTGTATACATGACTACAAACAATCATCCATTGATTGGCTTTTGGGCATATTACACTAACATATGGATCCACCAGGAAGGAAACACGACTACCTACTGAATTGGAAGAGTCTGATACTCGAGGTAAGAGCAACCGTCAACAAACTACTAATGATCTGTAAAACCACGGTGGCGATTTACATGAGTCGCCTACTTAATGTAAATATAAGACAAATATACAGACACACGAAGAAAAGCTCGTAGGGTGATTAAGCCCACGAGCCCAAGTATACACACACAATCAACATGTGTCAAAACCCACACATACAAGTGTTAGGTCAACTATCTGGTTATTACATCCTTATCGTTATTAAGGGCCCTCTATTGTGTGCGTCGGGCGCGGTAGCGTCTGGCCACCTCTCCAGGGCGTATGCCCAAATATAATTATATATATATATACAGTATAAATATCAACACACCGGAATGTGTAAGTTCCGACAAAGAAAACCACTAACAAACAGGAGGCAGATAGCTCTAGAAAGGGTGCTCTCCTCAAAGGAATTATAATACAAAATCTTGGGGCACACCCGTCAGTCCCCAAGTCGCCAGCTCTGTGAGGGGTGCTCTCACCGAAGGAAATGATTAATAACAAATAACCAAGAGGTACACCCGACAAATCCCCAAGGCGCCAGCTCTGTGAGGGGTACTCTCACTAATATACTAACCGAGGGCGTACCCATCAATTCCCTCGTCGCCGTCTCTGTGAATACAATTCACTATAATAACAGGACCCGAGGGGTACCCTCTCTCCCTCTCGGTGCTACCGGTCAACAGCCCCACAGTAGAACTTATATTATTTTGAATCATATATTATCAGTTATGCCTTAAGTAAGAGGTGTTTCTTGTAAGGTGTATACAGGTGGTGTGCCACCAAAGATGGTCTCTAAACCGAGCTTAAGGCTCACACAAATACATGATATTGGCAAAAAACACTCATATCATACACATGGCATATCAGCTCATAAGGTATCATCATATCAACATAACACATAAGCACATGCATAACACAGTCAACAGCATGCAATACACTTAGCAAGTAGCACTATCTAACCATACCAGCAGGTATTCGCATACAAGCATACAAGTCTTATAGAGTCACCTCAATTATGATGGCGCTCTGTCTGTCCACCACTAGTACCAGCCGCTCCTGAATTATGTCTTGTGCCTATACACATAGACACCATCTCTCATAAAGATATTCAATAATAAATAAATTATGCATGCTTGTGCAATGCAACCGTGAGTTAAATCCAGCCCGACTAATCTACTTCCACTCACCAAAACTATAGTTCCAAGTCACGGGCCTATGGTTCATAGGCTCAAGGCCCACTAAGTCCAAAATCATAATCCAGTATAAAATCCTCATGGTCACTGGGCCTAAAGCCCACATCTTCAAAACCCATCATTTAAAGCCATCTATGTCCTTGGGTTTAAAGCCCATCACTCAATTCAATCCAAATAGTTATGTTGGTCATAACATCACATTACTGGGCCTGGGCCCAATTTGTCTAATCCCCCGTTGAAGGGTTTACCCGAGCCCGAATTATAGTCCTAGAGACTCTACCCTCGTCGGACAAACCGACCACTTGTTACTCACTCCCCGCTCTCGGTTTCTACTATGTATATTTTAAGTACATAATCCAATCCGAAGATTAAAGTATATGCCATGCACGGAATTTAAAGATACATTAGACAAGGTACCCTTAAAGCCGAAGAACGTACTGCCACGCCAGAACAGAAGCCTGAGACACCGGAAAACCCCAACTCATCGAAATCCGGTCAACTCTCGTCTGACAAAGTTCACCACGAACTGTTAACAACCATAACAGGCCAATCACACACAGAACAACTTATAGCAACCGGGCATTAAGAACGAAGACATAAGCGAGAAAGGCTGCCGGAATTCTTATCGGAAAAAGGAAATCTGTCCACGCGGCAGCAGTCCCACGGCATGGCCTTGTAAACCTTCAAAACACAACCCGAGCCACAGAACTCAGCTCGAAAAACAGCAACTACAACAACCCGCCACCATCAATCTCAACCCCGGTCCCAACTCGGAGAGAAGAAAGGAGAAGAGGAGAACAAGGTCTGGAGGCTTACCCGAGATGCAACTCGACACCCCGAAGTTTCAGATTCCTACAACAAACCTCCTCCTAGGCTCGCACTCTCTCCACTGTGTACCACCACCCGCACAAGCAAACAACAACCACGAACCCGCCACCAAAGAACTCCAAGCAACAACCGAACAATCGATTAAAGCCGAGACTGAGGAGAGGCAAGAGAGGAAAAATGGGAAGAAAGGTCGGTTGCTTACCTCCAAGTCGCGACGGTGGCGGATTTGAGCTTGACCTCAAGAACCCTGAGCAGTAATCCGTCACACCAAGAACTCGGACGACGGCAAGGCGACGAAGACGGCTTCTTTGCTTGGGTGTGCGGTGGC
Source organism: Turnera subulata (assembly GCA_028386065.3). NCBI lineage: Eukaryota > Viridiplantae > Streptophyta > Magnoliopsida > Malpighiales > Passifloraceae > Turnera > Turnera subulata. The sequence goes on along the minus strand of JAKUCV010001068.1, from coordinate 576,247 downwards.
CCGAGAAGAGGAAAAGGATGAGAAGAGATGGGGTGAAGGTGGCGGTTGTGGGTGTTAGAGGGAGAGAGAAGCGAGGATGGAGACGAGAGAGAGAGAACGAGCGGCGACGAACAAAAAAGAGAAAAATAAAAAAAAGAAAAGAAGTGAGGAGAAAAGAGTTGGCTAGGGTTTGGCCGGCTGAGCTGAACGACCTGTCGTTCCGCTTAGGCGCGGTCAACCTGCCCAGCCCAGTCAACGTTTGTTTGTTTGTATTACTTTTTTTTTTCCCTTGAATCCTCAAAACGACGTAGTTTTGATAATTCTACACCAAAACCTAAGTTCCAACTCCAAAATCCGGTTAAACTCCAACGTAGGCTCAACTCAGGAAAGAATCTATCATAAAAGAAGTAATTCAAAGAAAAAAAAGGTATATTTCTTGTCCAACAACTCAGAAATATCTTGAGGGCAAAATTGGAATTTAAATTTCAGAAATTTCATACATTAATCATGAAAAATCAGGGCATTATAGTTCAACCCCACTTGTGAAAATTTCGTCCTCGGAATTACATGGTATGAATCAAAACAGGTGTGGGTACTGCTCTCTCATATGGGACTCAACCTCCCGAGTAGCCTCATTCGGAGAATGACGGCTCCACCTCACTCGAACCATAGGGATAGTACGACTCCTCAACTGTCGTACCTCCTGAGCTAGGATCTCAACTGGCTCCTCGACATATGTCAAATCATCAGCAACCTCCAACCTCCTCGACTCGGATCAGACCGATATTGCCTCAACATCGAGACATGGAATACATTGTGTATGCGAGACAGCTCCTCCGACAATGCCAATCTGTAAGCCAGCGGACCGATCCACTCCACGATCTCACAGGGACTGATATAACGAGGGCTCTACTTGCCCTTCCTCCCAAACCGGATAACACCTCTTTAGGGAGCTATACGGAGGAAACCTCTGTCACCTACACTGTACTCCATCTCCCGACGATGCTTATCAGCATAACTCCTCTGTCGGTCCTAAGCAGCTCTCATGCATTGCTTGACCACCTCAATCTGATCCACAGTCTCCTAGACAAGATCTGGACCAATCACCTGTGTCAGACCCTCCTCATCCTAATAGATCGGACTACAGCACTTTCGCCCATACAAAGCCTCATAGGGTGCCATACCGATACTAGAGTGATACCCGTTGTTGTAAGCAAACTCAACCAACGGTAACGTCTCATCCCAAGAACCACTGAAGTTGAGCACACAGGCTCTAAGCATATCCTCCAAAGTCTGAATAGTCCTCTCAGACTGTCCATCTGTCTGCGGATGAAAAGTTGTACTGAAATTCAGCTTAGTACCCAAGGCTAACTGCAAACTCTTCCAGAAGTGGGATGTGAACCTCGGATCCCTGTCCGACACAATGGATAGAGGAACTCCATGCAATTCGACAACACCAGAGACATACGACCTTGCCAGCTTATCCATCGTATCCGTCTGCTGGATAGGTAGAAAGTGGGCTGACTTGGTCAACCTGTCGACAATGACCCAGATGGCGTCATGTCGACCCCGGGTCCTTGGTAACCCGATCACAAAATCCATTGTGATATGCTCCCACTTCCACTGCAGAATAGTCAAAGAACTCATCTTGCCGGCAAGAGCCTGATGCTCGGCTTTCACCTGCTGACAAGTCATGCAACAAGCCACAAACTCCGAAACATCCTTCTTCATCCCAAGCCACCAATAGTGACTCTTCAGGTTCAGGTACATCTTTGTGCTACCCGGATGCATGGCATAAGGTGCGTTGTGCGCCTCATCCATAATCCACCTCCTCAGGTCATCCACGTCCGAAACACAAAGACGATCACCCGTCACCAAAGTTCCATCCTCCTGGATATAAAAACTAGAACTCTCTCCACCGAGAGCCTTATCCCGCAACTCTGCTAGATGAGGGTCACCGAACTACAACTCCATAATCTTATCCCACAAGGTCAGTCGGATGCTCAAACTGGCCAACAAGGCCCCGGTATCATCAACCTCTAACTGGGCATCCAAAGACCTCAACTCCAACAAAGATGGCAAATCAAAGGAAACCGGTTCCTTATCTGCAGATGAAACTCTCTTTTGGCTCAAAGCATCTACAACCACATTAGCCTTTCCCAGATGGTACTTAATAATACAATCATAATCCTTCAGGAGCTCGATCCAATGCCTCTGCCTCATATTGAGCTCCTTCTGGGTCATGATGTACTTCAAGCTCTTGTGATCCGTAAAAATCCGACACTTCTCCCAAAAAAGATGGTGTCTTCAGATCTTCAAAGCAAAGACCACAGTAGCTAACTCCAAATCATGGGTCGGATAATTTTTCTCATGAGTCCTCAACTGCCTAGAAGCATAGGCAATCAACTGACCCTCCTACATCAACACACAACCCAAACCCAGACCAGAAGCATCACTAAACACCGTGTACTCCACACTGGGTCTAGGAACTGTCAACACTGGTGCAGAAGTCAAACGACTCTTCAGTTCGTCAAAACTCTGCTGGCAACGATCATCCCACACATAAGAGCAATCTTTCCTCAACAGCTTAGTCATGAGACCCGCTATCAAGGAAAAACCCTCAATGATTCTGCGATAGTAACCAGCAAGTCCAAGGAAACTCTGCACCTCAGATGCATTCTTCGGTGGTTCCCACTCTATAACTGCCTTAACCTTGGCCGGGTCCACCTTAATACCTTCACCCGACACTATATGCCCGAGGAAAGTAACCTCATCCAACCAAAACTCTCACTTACTGAGTTTGGCATAGAGCTGTTTCTCCCGCAGCCTCTGCAACACCATCCTCAAATGCTCCTCATGCTCGGCCTTACTCCTCGAGTAGACCAGAATATCATCAATGAAAATAACCACAAACCGGTCCAGAAACTCATGGAACACCCCATGCATCACACACATGTAGACTGCAGGAGCATTTATCAACCCGAAGGGGACCACAAAAAATTCATAGTGACCATACCGAGTGGGAAAAGTAGTCTTTGGTAGGTCCTGTTCTGCAATCCTGACCTGATGGTATCCGGATCGCAAGTCAATCTTTGAAAACACAGATGCACCCTGCAACTGATCAAACAAGTCATCAATCCTGGACAACGTATACTTGTTCTTCATAGTCACCTTGTTCAATTGCCTGTAGTCCACAGACATCCGCATACTACCATCCCTCTTTTTAACAAACAAGACCGGGGCACCCTAGGGTGAAGTGCTTTGTCTAATGAAACCCTTTTCTAGCAACTCCTCCAACAGCTTCTTCAACTCCAGAAGTTCAGTCGGAGGCATTCTGTAGGGTGGAATAGAGATAGGAGCAACTCCCGGTACCAAGTCCACTGTATACTCAACCTCACGCTCCGGAGGTAAACCTGGTAACTGTTAGTGTAATATGCCCAAAAGCCAATCAATGGATGTTTATTTGTAATCATGTATACACATTAAGGTTATTCCAATAAATATCATTTATGAGATAAACGCCTGCACATATTCACAACCCTACAATATTTATATATTCTTAAATGTCCCTAGATGGATAATTATTATGGATGGGTTGTAATAATAAATTAAGACTAGCGTATGTTGAGAATTATATGTGATATGAATTCTACATACGGGTACAAGTTAGAGAACTTGTGGACTGGACCGACCCACATAAGAACGCTACATGGAACGTTATATGATTGTCATTAGCGGTTCTTATATGTATTGTCCTTAGACCTGTGGTCATCAAGGTTCCCAACATTTGAGTCGTATACTTTGATATTACTCTTGGCTATTTCGTAAATGAGTAGACTTAGTGTAATCATTGGGTATATGATAAATGTGTAGTGGGTTTTGTATGATCCAGAGGGGATTCGTCCAACCCATATAACAGGTATATTATTGGTTGGTTTCTTGATAGAGTTGAACTGTAATTGCACGGCCGTGCTCGGATTATGATATGGTGATATCATTAGTCTCCGTTTTACACAGTTAGCTTGAGGATCAAGAAACCGAGATTAAACATATGCGAGATTGACATATTCCATGTCTCGTATTTAATCTTGATAATGGGACGAAGGGACGATGACATGTTTACGAGGCATATTGAATCAGTACTGATCTTGTCGTTCGGGGAGCAATGATGTGTTGCTAGGCGCCGCTCTTTGCTTATAATTGTAAATGAGTTTACAATTATTGCCGGACGTTACAAGTGCCTACAGGGTCACACACTTAGAATCGTTGATTCGAGCAGGTGGTTGAACCATGGTTGGACCATGGTTCGACTAGGTGTGGTTGGACCGTGGTTGGACCAGGGTCGTTTTGGGCTGGTTTGATTCACTGATTGTCAGAATTATTGAGCCAAACCTGATGGCATGTGATGTGTAATCCCATTAGTGCATATTGGAGACATGATTAGACTAGATAGTGGTGGAATCTTAATCATGTTGGATGGACCATTATGTTGGCCATTCTTGTCTCTAATAATCTATGCATTTATTGGAGTGAGTAATCAGATTACTATACACCTTGCATTCTGATTTTTCAGAGCATCAAGAACACACACTTACCCCTTCATTCTTTGAGAAAGAAAGAAGAACACAAAACACCACACAACTCCCGGAAATCCGCAGTTAGCACTGCTATTCGGGAGAGCTCGGGTTGGAGATCGTGAGACGGTTTCCGGCTAGTCATCGACGGTTTGTGTGGATACCATAGAGGGGCGGGATTTCTGTCCGGCTCTTGCTGATTCGTCCTTACAGTTGGGTGAAAGACCTCAACCGATTCAGGTACGTAAAAATTGTTATTCGGTTTAGCTACCCTTCACTTGGATCCTCCATGTGTATCCGGTTTTTCGCTGTGTATGTTATTGAATTTGATTGTCAGTTTGCCTGCCTGGATACTTACAGTGGTAGCGGAGCCTCTTGTGAAGTTCTAAACCGAATTATGTGTTCATATGTTATATGTGATATAGTATGAACATGCTAGCATATGTGATATGCTGAATTCATTTTGTATATGTGATGTGCTAAATGAGTTATTGAACATGTTGATGTTGTGTTTTTGTTGAAAAATTTTGACAACAAGCACTTGATTGGTATGAGATATCAATCAAGATATTCATGGCAGTAAGTCGAAGAGTTCGACTAAGAAAAATTGAGTGTCGGTTTGTGTATAGAACGATTGTCGTTCTAGTACAGCTAGGCCATAACATCGATGTTGGTGAGACAAACATCGATGTTAGCATGAAGTTTAGCCTCGGCCGAACGTTCAAAACATCGATGTTGTATGACAAACATCGATGTTCTCATGCAGAACTCTCAAAAAACATCGATGTTAAGAGTTAAACATCGATGTTATTTGAGCTCGGCCGAATTGGTTTGAAGTTCCAGAACTCATATAACATCGATGTTCAAGGTTCCAACATCGATGTTCTTGAGTTTCAGAAGTTCAAACATCGATGTTTCAATTCAACATCGATGTTAAAATGCTACTGCCAAAATCATGAACGTTCAGAATTCTCAAAAAATCAATGTTTAAGAGTTGAACATCGATGTTCTTGAGCTACTGCCAAATAGTTTGGAGTTCAAGTTACTCAAAACATCGATGTTGAATGTTGAACATCGATGTTCTTGAGCCTCGGCCAAATAGTTGGGAGAATCAGATTCTCAAAACATCGATGTTCAAGTTTAAACATCGATGTTCACTTGTAATTTTGGTTTCCAAATTTACAAACATCAATATATGATTCATCAAGAACATGCATATAATGTATTGGAATAATATGTTAATGAAAATATTAAGTTCTTCTTGTGTTGCCTTCCATGATAAGCACTCATCATTGCTTAGATAAACACTTGGTAGGTTTTGCCAAAGCAAGGTGCCAATGTTTATCCTAGCAAGGTGTGACGCGATAATTGTAATATCGGAACTGCTTATTATGGTGTTGAACTTAACTAGGTCATCTTAATAGGATTAAGGACTTAGAGGCAAGGGGTTGAGCTAAGTCTATGAGATAGACAAGAACAAGTGTTGTTCACTCAACTATCCAAGAGTTACATGAGATGTAATTGACAAGAGTTGTCTACCTAAATAACTATGAAGTAAG
>JAKUCV010001068.1:472934-558647 GCA_028386065.3 Turnera subulata | reverse complement strand
CTCAACATACGCTAGTCTTGATCTATTATTACAACCCATCCATAATAATAATCGACTAGGGACATTTAAGAATATGAAATATTCTAGGGTTATAAGTATGTGCAAGCGTTTATCTCATAAACGATACTTATTGGAATAACCTTAAAGTGTATGTACATGACTATAAATGAACATCCATGATTGGCTTTTGGGCATATTACTAACAGTTGGTTTGTGTCAAAAGTGTTTTGACAGCTTGAACTTGATTGGTATGTGATATCAATCAAGGAGTAATTGGCAGTAAGTCGAAGGGGTTCGACAAAACGAAAATCGATGGTCGTTCTAGTGCTGCAGGACCAGAACATCGATGTTCATAAGATGGACATCGATGTCCACATGAGGATTTGCCTTGGCCGAGCCTGTTCTATGAAAGGCTGGCCTTGGCAAATTCACATGAACATCGATGTTCAGGATTGAACATCGATGTCCAAGAGCCTTATGAGATTGATTTGAGATTCCAGAGACCAAATAACATCGATGTTCACTTTATAACATCGATGTCCTTGTGTTCCAGAGTCTCATACATCAATGTTTAAAGGTTAGACATCGATGTTTAAAACTACTGCCAAGTTTTTGGACCTTTGGAACTTCCCAACATCGATGTCCAAAAGTTGAACATCGATGTTCTTGAGTTCCAGAGGCCAATGGACCTTCGGAACTTTCCAGCATCGATGTCCAAGAGTTGAACATCGATGTGCTTGAGTTCCAGAGGCCAATGAACCTTTGGAACTTTCCAATATCAATGTCCAAGAGTTGAACATCGATGTTCCAGAGCTCTGCCAAAAGGTTTGGACTTCCAGAGCCTCAAGGACATCGATGTTCATGACAGGACATCGATGTCCTTGTGTTCTAGAGTCCAAATGACATCGATGTTCATGACAGGACATCAATGTCCTAGAGTACCCGAGGCCAATGGACATCGATGTTCAGCAATGGACATCGATGTCCTTGTGCATTACCAAGGTGTTGGGGAGAATCAGATTCTCAAAGACATCGATGTTCACTTACGGGCATCGATGTTTACATGTATCTTTGGTTTCCAAATTTACATAACATCAATATATGATTTGTTGATTATATGCATGTGATGTATGAACATATGTTGATGTAAATATTAATTTCTTAGTTGCCTTCCTTGATAAACACTCATCATTGCTTAGATCAACACTTGGTAGGTTTTGCCAAAGTAAGGTGCCAATGTTTATCCCAGCAAGGTGCGATTGGATAATTGTAATATCTGAACTGCTTATTGTGGGTTTGGACTTAACTAGGTCATCTTAATAGGATTAAGGACTTAGAGGCAAGGAGTTGAGTAATGTTTATGAGATGGACAAGAACAAGTGTTGTTCGCTCAACTATCCAAGAGTTACATGAGATGTAATTGACAAGAGTTGTCTACCTAACTAGCTATGATGTAGACGATCAGCCAAAGCTGACTTATATTGTAGTGAAATATGGATCTTGGCCTATTCATGATTATTTTGTTTTCATAGTAGGAGCATCATTTAATAGAATTCTTTGTTAAATGATTTTGTATGCAAGACTCTTATTTGTGTGAGTTGATCATTGTTGTAGAATTTCCATGGCACAAAACACTAGCACAATATCACTGCAATCGGTCCTTTGGAAGGAAAAACTGAATGGGAATAACTTCCTAAAATGGTATCATAATTTGAGGATAGTCCTCAAACAAGAAAATAAATTGTAAGTCCTCGAAGGGCCTGTTCCAAATGAACCGGCGCCTAGTGCTTCTAGGGCAGGAAGGGATGCTTACAAGAAGCATCTTGATGATGCATTGGATACATCATGCCTTATGCTTATAACCTTGGACTCTGAGCTTCAGAAGCAAATGAGAAATTGGGGGCGTTCGATGTGATCGAACACTTGAGAGGTATGAGACCTCTAAGGCATTGTTCCAATGCAGGATGGCTGAGTCATCACCCGTAAGACCTCGTGTGCTCAAAATGGTTGGATACATTGAGAGCCTTGAGGGTCTTGGTTTTCCTTTGCAGAAGGAGTTGGCCGTTGATCTAGTCCTGCAATCGTTGCCGGATAGTTACAGCCAATTTGTCATAAGCTTCAATATGAATCTTCTTGACAAATCGTTGTCTGAGTTGCTTAACATGTTGGGAACAACTGATCAACAAATGAGGGCAAACAAATCCAATATTTTGATGATTGGAAAAGGCAAAGGAAAGGGTAAAGCAAAGTTTAACAAGAAGAAGAAATGTGCCAAAAGGTTTGGTGCATGTGCATCTTTTTGTGATCATGTGCTGAAACCCAAGGGTGGTATTGCAAAGGAAGGACATTGTTTCCATTGCAATAAACCGGGCCATTGGAAGCACAACTGCCCTATTTACCTTGAAGAGGTAAAGAAGAAGAAGGGAAGTGAGACTTCCACTTCAGGTATTTTCGTTATAGAAGCAAATATCTCTTTCTCTGCATCGTGGGTATTAGATACCGGATGTGGTTCTCACATTTGTGTAAATGTGAAGGAACTGAGAAAGAGTAGGAGATTGGCAAAGGGTGAGATAGACCTACGTGTTGGAAATGGAGCAAGAGTTGCTGCATTAGCCGTAGGAACTTACTATCTATCCTTACCGAGTGGTTTGGTTTTAGAACTGGACGATTGTTATTATGTACCTACCATAAGCAGAAATTTGAGTTCTGTATCTTGTCTGGACAAGAAAGGTTTTTATTTGTGATAAAGAACAATTGTTGTTCAATTTATTTCAATGATTTTTATTATGGTGGTGCATATTTGAGCAATGGTTTGTATGTTCTAAACCTAGAAACGCCTATCTATAACGTTAATACGAAGAAGGTTAGAATAATCGATTCTAATGAAACCTACCTTTGGCATTGTCGTTTGGGCCATATAAACGAGACTTGTATTGCTAAACTCCATAAAGATGGACTTTTAGACTCATTTGATTTTGAATCGTATGAGACATGTGAGTCATGTTTATTAGGCAAAATGACAAAGGCTCCTTTTGCCGGTAAAGGTGAGAGAGCTTCGGACTTGTTAGGTCTAATACATTCTGATGTATACGGACCTATGTCTACACAGGCTAGAGGTGATTTTCAATACTTCATTACATTTACTGATGATTACAGTAGATATGGCTATGTGTATCTAATGAGACACAAGTCAGAATCCTTTGAAAAGTTCAAAGAATTCAAGAATGAAGTACAGAATCAACTCGGTAAAAGTATTAAAATGCTTCGATCTGATCGAGGAGGTGAATACTTAGGCCGAGAATTTCTTGATCATCTAAAGGAGTGTGGTATAGTATCACAGCTCACTCCATTGGGTACGCCTCAATGGAATGGTGTATCCGAAAAGAGGAATAGAACCTTGTTAGACATGGTTCGTTCGATGATGAGTCAAGCTGACCTTCCTTCTTCTTTTTGGGGACATGCATTATTGAGTGCTGCATTTACACTTAACCGTGTTCCATCTAAATCCGTCGAAAAGACACCATATGAGATATGGACTGGGAAGCGTCCCAATTTGTCTTTTATGAGGATTTGGGGTTTTGAGGCTTACGTGAGACGTGAAGCATCAGATAAACTCGGCTCTAAATCCGAAAAGTGCCTCTTGTAGGATACTATAAGGAAACTAAAGGGTATTACTTCTATAATCCCACCGACCACAAAGTGTTTGTTGCTCGGACTGCTATTTTTCTAGAAAGAGAATTTATTTCTAGAGGAATCAGTGGGAGAAAAATAGAGCTCGAGGAAGTTCGAGATCTAGAGGTTGAGATGGAACAAGGACAGGAATCGCAAGATGTTGTGGGTGAAAATCCTGTACCTATAACACATGGACCGCGTTGGTCGAATAGGATTCGGTATGAGCCTGAGAGATATGGATTTCTTATGACTTATACTGGAGATGTGATGCTCATAGATGAGGATGAGCCCACTTCCTATCAGCAGGCCATTACGGGTTCGGACTCCAAGAAGTGGCTAGAAGCCATGAATTCGGAAATGGAATCCATATATCAAAACAAGGTATGGACCTTGGTTGATCCACCTGAAGGGGTAAAACCTATAGAGTGCAGCTGGGTCTTTAAGAAAAGACCGACTTGGATGGTAATGTGATTACCTATAAAGGGCGATTGGTTGCGAAAGGTTTCAAACAAGTTCATGGTATTGACTATGATGAAACTTTCTCACCAGTTGCCATGGTTAAATCCAGTCGGATTCTATTGGCTATAGCAGCATACCATGATTATGAGATATGACAGAAGGATGTCAAAACCGCTTTCCTTAATGGAAATCTTTTAGAGGATGTGTACATGATACAACCTGAAGGTTTTGTCGATCCAGAGAATGCTAGTATGGTATGAAAGTTGCAAAGATCCATTTATGGGTTGAAGCAAGCTTCTAGGAGTTGGAATCTTTGTTTTAATGAAGTGATCAAAGAGTTTGGTTTCACTAATAACGAAGATGAACCATGTGTTTACAAAAAGGTTAGTGGGAGCACTGTTGTTTTCTTGTTGTTATACGTTGACGACATCCTACTTATTGGGAATGACATTCCGACACTACAGTCTGTAAAAGGCTTGGTTAGGGAAAAATTTCACAATGAAGGACTTAGGAGAAGCTGCTTATGTGTTAGGTATAAAGATCTATAGAGATTGATCCAAAAGGCTTCTCGGGCTAAGTCAGAGTACATATATTGACAAGGTACTAAAGAGGTTTAGCAACCAAGATTCCAAGAAAGGAATCTTGCCCTTGTCACATGGCGTAGCTCTCTCAAAGAATCAATGTCCTAGTACGACTAAGGAGAGAGAGCGAATGAGTAAGATTCCTTATACTTCTACAATAGGATCTATCATGTATGCCATGCTATGTACTCGAACGGAAGTCGCTTATGCTTTGAGTGTCACAAACAGATACCAAGTTGATCCCGGTGAGAGTCACTGGACAGCAGTTAAGAACATCCTTAAGTACTTGAGAAGGACTAAGGATGCATTCCTAGTTTACGGAAGTGTGGATGAGCTTGTTGTAAAGGGTTACACAGATGCTAGCTTCCAAACTGATAGGGATGACTTTAGATCGCAATCAGGTTATGTGTTTTGTCTTGGAGATGGTGCTCTGAGCTAGAAGATTTCGAAGCAAGAAACAATTTCCAACTCTACAACTGAGGCTGTACAAAGTTCCTACTGAAAACTATGTAGCAGATCCTTTGGCTGAGCTTTTCACACAGCGGAAGCATGATGGTCATGCTACATCCATTGGTATTAGATACATGGATGATTGGCTTTAGTGCAAGTGGGAGATTGTTAGTAATATGCCCAAAAGCCAATCAATGGATGATTGTAGTCATGTATATACATTGAGGTTATTCCAATAAATATGATTATGAGATATTCGCTTGCACATATTTATAACCCTAGAATACTTTATTCTTAAAATGTCCCTAGTCGATTATTATTATGGATGGGTTGTAATAGTAAATTAAGACTAGCGTATGTTGAGAATTATATGAGATATGAATTCTACATACGGGTACAAGTTAGAGAACTTGTGGACTGGACCGACCCACATAGGAACCCTACATGGAACGTTATATGATCGTCATTAGTGGTTCTTATATGTATTGTCCTTAGACCTCAGATCATCAAGGTTCCCAACATATGAGTCGTATACTTTGATATTATTCCTAGTCATCCGTAACTGGGTGGACTTAAGGGTAATCATTGGGTATATGATAAATGTGTAGTGGGTTTTGTATGATCCAGAGGGGATTCGTCCAACCCATATAACGGGTATATTATCGGATGGTTTATTGATAGAGTTGAACCGGAAATGCATGGCCATGCTCGGATTATGATATGGTGATATCATAGGTATCCGTTTTACGCGGTTAACTCGAGGTTTAAGAAACCGAGATTAAAAATATAAGAGATTGACGTTTTCCATGTCTCGGTTTAATCTTGATAATGGGACGAAAGGAAGATGACATGTTTCCGAGGCATATTGAATCAGTACTGATCTTGTCGTTCGGGTAGCAATGATGTGTTGCTAGACGCTGCTCTTTGCTTATAATTGTAATTGAGTTTACAATTATTGCCGGACGTTACAAGTGCCTACAGGGTCACACACTTAGAATTGTTGATTCGAGCAGGTGGTTGAACCGTGGTTGGACCATGGTTCGAGCAGGTGTGGTTGGACCATGGTTAGACCGTGGTTGGACCGTAGTTGGACCGTGGTTGTTTTGGGCTGGTTTGATTCAAAAATTGTCAGAATTATTGAGCCAAACCTGATTGCTTGTGATGTGTAATCCCATTAGTGCTTAGTGGTAGACAAGATAATGGGTATCTTAATCATGATGGGCCATTATGTTGGTCATTACCATAAGCACTAATTGAGTGGCTTAATTAGATTATGCGTTGGGTTTTTGGCTTATTGCATTTTGATTTTTGAGAGCCTTGAGAGTGTTTTTCAGACCAGTAAGAACACACACAAACACTCACCCATTCTTTGAGAAAGAAAGTAACACCACATATAGCTCCCGGAAATCCGTAGCTAGCACTATGGTTCGGGAGTGCTCGGGGGTTGGAGATCGTGAGACGGTTTCGGCCTGTGATTGACGGTTCGTGTGGATACCGTAGAGGAGAAGGATATCCTTCCTGCTCTAGCTGATTCGGTTCTTCAGTTAGGTGAAAAATCCTAACCGTTTCAGGTATGTTCATTTCGTTGTTCGATTTAGTTGCTTCACTTGGATCCTCCAAGGTTTCCGGGTCTTTCCGCTGCTCTTGATTGATCAAATTTGCATGCCCGGATACTTACATTTGGAAATGGAATCCATGTATCAAAACAAGGTATGAACCTTGGTTGATCCACCTGAAGGGGTAAAACCCATAGGGTGCAAGTGGGTCTTTATGAAAAAAACCGACATGGATGGTAATGTGATTACCTATAAAGGGCGATTGGTGGCGAAAGGTTTCAAGCAAGTTCATGGTGTTAACTATGATGAAACTTTCTCGCTAGTTGCCATGGTTAAATCCATCCGGATTCTATTGGCTATAGTGGTACACTATGATTATGAGATATGGCAAATGGATGTCAAAACCGCTTTCCTTAACGGAAATCTTTTAGAGGATGTGTACATGACACAACCTGAAGGTTTTGTCGATCCAGAGAATGCCAATATGGTATGCAAGTTGCAGAGATCCATTTATGGATTGAAGCAAGCTTCTAGGAGTTGGAATCTTTGTTTTAATGAAGTGATCAAAGAGTTTGGTTTCATTAAGAACGAAGATGAACCATGTGTTTACAAGAAGGTTAGTGGGAGCATTATTGTTTTCTTGTTGTTGTATGTTGACGACATCCTACTCAATGGGAAAGACATTCCGACACCACAGTCTGTAAAGGCTTGGTTAGGGAAGAATTTCTCAATGAAGGACTTAGGAGAAGCAGCCTATGTGTTAGGCATAAAGATCTATAGAGGTAGATCCAAAAGGCTTCTCGGGCTAAGTCAGAGTACATAGATTGACAAGGTGCTAAAGAGGTTTAGCATGTAAGATTCCAAGAAAGGATTCTTGCCCTTGTCATATGGCGTAGCTCTCTCAAAGAGTCGATGTCCTAGTACGACTAAGGAGAGAGAGCGGATGAGTAAGATTCCTTATGCTTCTGCAATAGGATCTATCATGTATGCCATGCTATGTACTCGACCGGATGCCGCTTATGCTTTGAGTGTCACAAGTAGATATCAAGCTGATCCCGGTGAGAGTCACTGGACAGCGGTTAAGAACATCCTTAAGTACTTGAGAAGGACTAAGGATGCATTCCTGGTTTACGGAAGCGTGGATGAGCTTGTTGTAAAGGGCTACACAGATGCTAGCTTCCAAACCGATAGGGATGATTTTAGATCGGAGTCAGGTTATGTGTTTTGTCTTGGAGGTGGTGCTGTATACTGGAAGAGTTCAAAGCAAGAGACAGTTGCCGATTCTACAACCGAGGGTGAGTACATTGCTGCCTCAGATGCGGCGAAAGAGGCTGTTTGGATCAAGAAGTTCGTAACTGAACTTGGGGTAATTCCGAGCATTGAGAGTCCGATTGAGCTGTATTGTGATAACAATAGGACAATTGCACAGGCCCAGGAACCTAGATACCACCAGAGATCCAAACATATTCTCCGACGCTATCATCTTATTAGAGAGATCATAGATAGAGGCGATGTCAGACTGTGCAGAGTTTCATCTGAGAACAATGGGAATAAAGGAAATATTGGTACCTGTACTCGCCCTCAATTTGGAATTTGGTACCTGTACTGAAAATTCATGATTTTTGGTACCTGTACTACGCAAAATTCATGGTTTTTGGTACTTCCGGCATCGGAAGATAACCAGAGACACGTGTTAACATATGATATGCCCACGTAGATTGTGTGTCCCATTACACCCGGTTTGCCCAGCCTCGCCCGGATCCGTCTGAAAATCCGACCCGTACGTGGGCATATCGTATGTTGACACGTATCTCCGGTTATCTTCCGATGCCGGAAGTACCAAAAACCATGAATCTTGCGTAGTACAGGTACCAAAAATCATGGATTTTCAGTACAGGTACCAAATTTCAAATTGAGGGCGAGTACAGGTACCAATATTTCCTTTATTCCGAAAACAATGTAGCAGATCCGTTGACTAAGCCGCTCACATAGCAGAAGCATGATGGTCATGCTGCGTCCATTGGTATTAGAAACATGTATGATTGGCTTTAGTGCAAGTGGGAGATTGTTAGTGTAATATGCCCAAAAGCCAATCAATGGATGTTTGTTTGTAATCATGTATACACATTAAGGTTATTCCAATAAATATCGTTTATGAGATAAACGCTTGAACATATTTATAATCCTACAATATTTATATATTCTTAAATGTCCCTAGTCGATTATTATTATGGATGGGTTGTAATAATAAATTAAGACTAGCGTATGTTGAGAATTATATGTGATATGAATTCTACATACGGGTACAAGTTAGAGAACTTGTGGACTGGACCGACCCACATAAGAACGCTACGTGGAATGTTATATGATTGTCATTAGCGGTTCTTATATGTATTGTCCTTAGACCTGTGGTCATCAAGCTTCCCAACATATGAGTCGTATACTTTGATATTACTCTTGGCTATTCCGTAAATGAGTAGACTTAGTGTAATCATTGGGTATATGATAAATGTGTAGTGGGTTTTGTATGATCCAGAGGGGATTCGTCCAACCCATATAACAGGTATATTATTGGTTGGTTTCTTGATAGAGTTGAACTATAAGTGCACGGCCGTGCTCGGATTATCATATGGTGATATCATTAGTATCCGTTTTACACAGTTAGCTAGAGGATCAAGAAACTGAGATTAAACATATGCGAGATTGACATATTCCATGTCTCGTGTTTAATCTTGATAATGGGACAAAGGGACGATGACATGTTTACGAGGCATATTGAATCAGTACTGATCTTGTCGTTCGGGTAGCAATGATATGTTGCTAGACGCCGCTCTTTGCTTATAATTGTAAATGAGTTTACAATTATTGCCGGACGTTACAAGTGCCTACAGGGTCACACACTTAGAATCGTTGATTCAAGGAGGTGGTTGAACCGTGGTTGGACCATGGTTCGACCAGGTATGGTTGGACTGTGGTTGGACCGTGGTTGGACCAGGGTCATTTTGGGCTGGATTGATTCACTAATTGTCAGAATTATTGAGCCAAACCTGATGGCACGTGATGTGTAATCCCATTAGTGCATAGTGGAGACATGATTAGACTAGATAGTGGTGGAATCTTAATCATGTTGGATGGACCATTATGTTGGCCATTCTTGTCTCTAATAATCTATGCATTTATTGGAGTGAGTAATCAGATTACTCTACACCTTGAATTCTGATTTTTCAGAGCATCAAGAACACACACTCACCCCTTCATTCTTTGAGAAAGAAAGAAGAACACAAAACACCACACAACTCTCGGAAACCCGCAGCTAGCACTGCTATTCGGGAGAGCTCGGGTTGGAGATCGTGAGATGGTTTCCTGCTAGTCATCGACGGTTCATGTGGATACCGTAGAGGGGCAGGATTTCTGTCCGGCTCTTGCTGATTCGTCCTTATAGTTGGGTGAAAGACCTCAACCGATTCAGGTACGTAAAAATTGTTATTCGGTTTAGCTACCCTTCTCTTGGATCCTCCGTGTGTATCCGGTTTTTCGCTGCGTATGTTATTGCATTTGATTGTCAGTTTGCCTGCCCGGATACTTACAGTAACTCGTCGGGGAAAACATCTGGAAATTTCCTCACTATCGGAATATCCTCCAAACCCGACACTGGTACCGTAGAGTCCACCACATGGGCAAGGAACGCATCACATCCTTCCCGGATCATCCTGAAAGCCTGCATGGCTGATATACAACAAGTAGAAAGAGCTCTCCGTTCCCCAACAAACAACAATCTATGCCCTAAAAGAGAACACAATGCCACTTCCTTGGTTCGGCAATCTACCACTACTTGGTGTCTAGACAACCAATCGTTGCCAAGAATCACATCGAACTCACTCAAACCCATAACACTAAGATCAATAGGAAAGCACTCACCATCATACTCAACAGATACATTCCTACATACCCGATCTACACTAACTATACCACCTGTAGGTAACCGAACTCTCAAGGGTCTACCTAGGTCATCATCATCACAATCATGTCTAGTCATGTATGCACATGAAATAAAGGAATATGTAGAACCTAGATCAACCAAAACATGTGCACGATGACCAAAAACTATAAATATACCTCCAATGACCTCTGGAGCATCAGGAGCCTCCTCTCTGGTGATGGCATAGACTCGAGGTGTAGCCGCCTGCGTCGCTCCACCTCTGCCCCCAGATCCATTACCACGACCACGACCTCTGTAACCATTGCCCCTGCCTGAGCTCTAAGCTACAAAACTCTGAACCGTGTACTGAGATCCACCACTAGACTTCTCGGGACAGTTGGGCCTAATGTGGCCGAACTTCCAACAACCCCAGCACTTGAGTGGAGGGCGCTCTGAAACATCCTGTCCACGGGACACATTTTGATGCGATTGGTCACCCCACGATCTACCTGTTCCGCCTCGGTAGCCACCTCCCCAGTTCTTCTTAGACCCACAGAAATAAGAACCACCCGAGTAACCACCACTAGAAGTTGTATACTGCCTCTTTGGCTGACTACCACTATCCAGAAAAGAAGAATCCCGCTTCTTCTGCCCAGCTGCTCGAGCCTGCTGTGCTACCAAAAGGATCCTCTCCGTGTCAACTGCAGCCTCACAAATTGCATCATAGGTCTTGTGCTTCCCACTAGCCATAGCTGCCCCCAAGGTGTGGCGTAGGGCATTCGCAAATCGTCTGCACTTGGTCTACTGTGTGCGTCGGGCGCGGTAGCGACTGGCCAGCTCCCCAAGGCGTATGCCCAAATATAAACATATATATATATATATACAGTATAAATTTCAACACACCAGAATGGGTAAGTTCCGACAAAGAAAATCACTAACAAACAAGTGGCCGACAACTCTAGGAGGGGTGCTCTCCTCAAACGAATTACAATACAAAATCTTGGGGCACACCCACCAGCTCTGTTAGGGGTGCTCTCACCAAAGGAAATGATTAATATCAAATAACCAAGAGGTACACCCGACAAATCCCCAAGGCGCCAGCTCTGTGAGGGGTACTCTCACTAATATACTAACCCAGGGCGTACCCATCAATTCCCTCCTCGCCGTCTCTGTGAATACAATTCACTATAATAACAGGACCCGAGGGGTACCCTCTCTCCCTCTCGGTGCTACTGGTCAACAGCCCCACAGTAGAAATTATATTATTTTGAATCATATATTATCAGTTATGCCTTAAGTTAGAGGTGTTTCACGTAGCGTGTATGCAGGTGGTGTGCCACCAAAGATGGTCTCTAAACCGAGCTTAAGGCTCACACAAATACATGATATTAGCAAAACAACACTCATATCATACAAATCGCATATCAGCTCATAAGGTATCATCATATCATCATAACACATAAGCACAGGCATAACACAGTCAACAGCATGCAATACACTTAGCAAGTAGCACTATCTAACCATACCAACAGGTATTCGCATACAAGCATATAAGTCTTATAGAGTCACCTCAATTGTGATGGCGCTCTGTCTGTCCACCACTAGTACCAGCCGTTCCTGAATTATGTCTCACGCATATACACATAGACACCATATCTCACAAAGATATTCAACAGTAAATAAATTATACAAGCTTGTGCAATGCAACCGTGAGTTAAATCCAGCCCGACTAATCTACTTCCATTCACCAAAACTATAGTTCCAAGTCACGGCCGATGGTTCACAGGCTCAAGGACCACTAAGTCCAAAATCATAATCCAGCTAAAAATCCTCATGGTCACTGGTCTAATGCCCCGGATTTTCATAATTTGATTTTCGGGATTTTCGGAATTTTTATTCCAATTTTACCCATGAGGTATTTTCGAGTTTTAGTCTAGGAAATAAATTATTATGCCTTGGAAATGTCAATTTTAGGTTGGTAGTGTTCATGGTTCGGGTCCCGTGGGAAACAGATTAGAGATCGGGGTGAAACGCGAAGATTAACGTGGGTACTAGTGAAACTACGTCGTTTTGGAAACTGTTTAAAAAAAAAAATTGAAGGCGTTGACCAGGCAGGGGATTGACCGCGCCTAAGCGGACGACGGGTCGTCCACTAGGGCGGCCAACCCTAGCCCGATTCCCTCTTTTTCTTTTTTTTTTTTCTTCTCTTCTCCTCCTTTCTTTTTCTTTCTCTTTCTCCTCGCCGCCTCCTCCTACCTCCCTTCTCCTTCTTCCTTTTCTCTCTCTCTTCTCTTCTCTCCCTCTCTCCCTCTCTCTCTCTCTCGTCTTCGTCTACACATCAACCTCCTATCCCCACGCCCGTCGTTTTCTCTTTCCCTCAGGTCTCCGTCGCCGTCGCGAGTTGCAGAGGGGACCGAGTGTGGTCAGGCCGGGCGCGACGAGGAGCACTGCGCGTGGACGGGAATCGCTCCTGTCTTCCTCACGTTGCCGGTAAGTTTGACCCCCCTTTGCTTTCGTTTCTCCTTCGTCTCAGCTTGCGGGATTGATGTTGTTGTTGGTTTCCTTTTGTTTCTTTTTGGGGTTGATGTCGATTTGGGTGTTGGTGGTGGATGGTGCGTGTGCGTGCGTCGTTGGTCGTCGCCGGCGTGCTGTGGCTGTGATGGTTCCGGCAGGTTGTTCGTGTGTGTCGTTTCGGCAGAAAACGTGTGAGAGAGGTTTGTTTTGAATTTTTGCTGCTGTGGTTCGGTGGCAGTGAGTTGTTCGTTGGGGTTGCTGCTGTTCTACAAATCCGGGCAGATTCGGTTCCGGCAGTAAGCTTCCGGGTAAGGAATGCGACCCTTCCTGTTTCTTTTGTCAAGGTTTGTGTTGCTGGATTGTTGAATGGATGGTCGATGCATGTTGGCAGATTTGTTGGGGTCGATCTAGTGGTTTTTGGGTGTTTTCCGGCGAGTTGACCGGAATCCGGCGAAGGCTCGGGAATTTTCCGGCGAAGGCTCGGGTTTTTATTCCGGCATTAAACGGTATTGTTCCGATGTGTAATTTGGAGTTTTAATCTCATTCATGGCATGTAATAATTAATGTAGAAATAATTGTTGTATCGGGATTTAAGTTATTTAGTGGAATACCGTATGCGGGGTTATGTGTATGTATAGCCGGGAATTTAACGACACGGGTAGAACCATAGGCCGGGAACCTTTGGGCTTAGATTGACCTTGGACTTAAGTAACAGGCTTTGAGCCCAATCCTATGCTTGGTTAACTAAGGACTTAAGGGAGTGGGCTTTAGGCCCGGAAATCGAGATTGGACTTAGATTGGGCTTTAGGCCGGGAATTCGTAAAGAACATAATGAGTGGGCCTTAGACCCAGAAACTACTCTTGGACTTAGTTGGGCTTAAGCCCGGTGAACCTTAGGTCCCGATACTCGGAGTTTCGGCGAGAGAACATCGTGTCGGGTTTAGACCCGGGAGTTTCATAATTGGCTAACTAGGGACGGGTTTAACTCAGTTGAGCATTATAGTTACATGCATGCACGTTTTTATCGTAATTGTTTGTAATTTGTTGTGTGTGCCGGTATTCAGGCACGGGTAACACCTCGGGAGCTGGAGGATCTGTTTTGGGAAAAGCTCCACAGGACAATCGTCGTTGAGGTGACTTTATACGTCTTTTTATGTTTGTATGCATGAGCTTGTTGGAATGGTTTGTTTGAGTTGCATGCCTGTTTGCTAACATGCTGTGATCCGTATTGTGTGCCTAAGTGTACCATTTGCTTATGAGCTGGATATTTGGATTGTTATGGTTTATAACATGTGGTGTGATTCTGGGTGTTTTGTGTGATGTATTGTGGGTCGAAGACCCGGTTATTGGATTGAGTTTATTTATCACACTACCCTGTTAAAACACAATCTCTTGGCACACATGAACTCATAATGTGTGAATAAGAATAATGTACAGTAGAAGTTAAGCTACTGTGTGCTGATGACCGGTTGGTTCGAGCGGAAAGTGATACCCCTCGGGTTTGCATGCGGGATAGCATGTGATATGCGGATTTGCATATGGGTCTGTAATGACCGGTTCTACCTCCCTCCTTCTACCTCCCCCTTTCTACCACCCTCTTTCTCTCTGTCTCTCTCTCTCTCTCTATGGATATGTTGGGCTTCGTGCCTGGTTTTATTTGGGCTTATGCCTGGTTGTCTCATGAGACGGGACCGAGCTCGACGCACACAGTAGGGGGCCCTGAATAATAAATTTATACTAAGAAAACTTAATACACAACAGATGGAGAATAATGAACTGTTTGCTTGAATGTCTTGGCATGTTAGTACTGTTTGTCGTATGTTGCTTACTTGTCTTGTACCTCTTCTTTCCTTTCGGACTTGTTCTGCACACCTACATAACTAGATTTATACTGCTCACTGAGTAGGCGACTCACATAATCGCCAACGTTGTTTTTCAGACTCATAGATAGCGTGCAGTCTCTTTCTTCCTTTCCCGGAGAACGGACGAGGTTATCTCAGCAGGTAGCTGTGCTTGATTTCCCGGTTGGATCCATAGAGCCGGCATGCATATCATATACTTTTGCTATTTTATATTTTATCTTAACTTCCGCTGCATTGGGTTTATTTGAGATGTCACCATTGATTTTGATTACATTATCAGCGGGTTGCCGGGATTTGATATTGATGATGTTTCGGCAGGATGCCGGGTTGTCTTGTGGCATGTTAAGCCGAATTGTTTTGTTCTTTATGACATCTCGTTTTATTAAGAATTTTGGATAATGTTTTTGATATTGGATTTCGTGTCCCAGGTTTCAGGGGTGTTTTGGTAATTTTCTTGTGTTTAAGTACTTTATTGTTAAATTGGGACACAGGTGTTTCAGCTGGGCCTAAAGCCCACACTCAAAACCCATCATTTAAAACCATCTGTGTCCTTGGGCTTAAAGCCCATCACTTAATTGAATCCAAATAGTTATGTTGGTCATAACATCACATTACTGGGCCTGAGCCCAATTTGTCTAATTCCCGGTTGAAGGGTTTACCCGAGCCCTGAATTACCGTCCTAGAGAATCTACCCGCGTCGGACAAACTGGCCACTTGTTACTCACTCCCCGCTCTCGGTTTCTACTATGTGTATTTTACGTACATAATCCAATCCGAAGATTATGGTACATGTCATGCACGGAATTTAAAGATGCATTAGACAAGGTACCCTTAAAGCCGAAGAACGAACTGCCACCCCGAAACAGAAGCTCAAGATGCCGGAAAACTCCAACTTGCCGGAATCCGATCAACTCTCGCCGGAGAAAGTTCACCACGAACTGTCAACAACCATAACACGCCAATCACACACAGAACAACTTATAGCAACCGGGCATTAAGAATGAAGACATAAGCGAGAAAGGCTGCCAGAATTCTTACCGAAAAAAGGAAATCTGTCCACGCAGCAGTAAACCCACGGCAAGGCCTTGTACCCCTCCAAAACACAACCCGAGCCACAGAACTCTGCTCGAAAATCAACAACCACAACAGCCCGCCACCATAAATCTCAACCCCGGTCACAACTCGGCGAGAAGAAAGGAGATGAGGAGAACAAGGTCTGGAGGCTTACCCGAGATGTAACCCGACACCCCGAAGTCTCAGATTCCTATAGCAAACCTCCTCCTAGGCTCGCTCTCTCTCCACTGGGAACTATCACTTGCACAGCGGCGGCAAGGACCCGATCACCAGCAGCAACAACCAGATCCATCGGCCCAAGCAAACAACAACCACAAAGCCGCCACCAAGGAACACCAAGCAACAACCAAACAATCGATTAAAGCCGAGACTGAGGAGAGGCAAGAGAGCAAAAACGGGAAGAAAGGTTGGTTGCTTACCTCCACGTCGCGACGGCGGCAGATTTGAGCTCGACCTCAAGAACCCCGAGCGGTAATCCATCACACCAAGAACTCGGACGACGGCAAGGCGACGATGACAGATTCCTTGCTTGGTTGTGCGGTAGCCCGAGAAGAGGAAAAGGATGAGAAGAGATGGGGTGATGGTGGCGGTTGAGGGTGTTAAAGGGAGAGAGAAGCGAGGATGGAGATGAGAGAGAGAGAACGAGCGACGGCGAACAAAAAAGAGAAAAATTAAAAAAAAAAAGAAAAGAAGTGAGGTGAAAAGAGTTGGCTAGGGTTTGGCCGGCTGAGCTCAACGACCTGTCGTTCCACTTAGACATGGTCAACCTGCCCAACCCAGTCAATGTATGTTTGTTTGTATTACTTTTTTTTCCCCTTGAATCCTCAAAACGACGTAGTTTTGATAAATCTATACCAAAACCTAAGTTCCAACTCCAAAATCCGGTTAAACTCCAACGAAGGCTCAACTCAGGAAAGAATCTATCATAAAAGAATTAATTCCAAAAAAAAAAAAAGGTATATTTCTTGTCCAACAACTCGAAAATATCTTGAGGGTAAAATTGGAATTAAAATTCCTGAAATTTCATATATTAATTATGAAAAATCAGGACGTTACACCCAAAAAGGCCTTCCTCTTTTTACATCCTTTTGAAGGGGGCCAAAGAAATGTCTCCCACTGTTGCCAACAGTCTTTCTTCGGAATTAGACTAAGCAGTTCATGAAAGACTGCTTTCAGTTTGCTAGCTTGCTTGTGAAGAGGCTCCCCCTTTATCATCTGCTACTTAAGCACACAACATCAGCAAGCATAGATTCAGGAATGGGCTATAGGGCATATTGTGGTTAAAGTGGTTGTAGAATGGAGTTTTCGGATGATACTTTATTATTCTCCCCGGCTTATTCGGCCAATTTACTGACTCTCAAAAGGATTTTACGGTGTTTTGAATTGCTTTCAAGACTCGACAACAATTTCCATAAAAATGGCTTAGTGGGGAACAATATGGGGAAGCTGACATTAACCTCATGGCTTGAAGCTTGTTATGCAAGGCTGAGAAGTTATCTTTCACTTATTTGGGTTTGCCATTAGATGCTAATATGAGATTAGTTAAAAGCTGGGAACCGGTGTTGGCAGAATTTCGTTCAAGAGTCCACTCTTGGAAGGGAAGATTCTTGTCTTTCACAGGCCATACTGCTCTCCTAAGGTTGGTGTTATATCATTGTCATTGTATTACCTTTCTTTGTTCAAGTTGTCCCCAATGGTGGCACGAAAGCTTGTGTGATTGCAACAAGATTTTTTATGGGTGGGGTGGGAGACATGCGAAACCTTTGCCTGGTTGCTTGGGCAAAGATCACACTCCCAAGGTCACTAGGTGGTTTGGGTGTTGAATCACTACTAGAGAAGATTCAGTCCCTATTGTTTAAGTGGTTATGGCGCTTTCATGTACAAGATGACTATCTTTAGAAACCGATTGTCCAAGCTAAGTGCTCTGTCCAGACTCCAGCTTTCTCACTATGTTTCGATCTCACAAAAGCCTCCCCGCTTTGGGTGAATATTGTTGGAGTGGGAATTTTATAGGTTTTTCTGGGTGTTCTCACTCTTCTACTCTAATGTTTTAAGTTGGTAGCGGAACTCGGATTAGTTTTTGGCATGACCATTGGTCTTCGTTGGGATGCCTAAAAGATACTTGTAATCGGATTTTTCGAGTCTTTGGGTTCTCGCTTGCCTCCTTATAGGAAATCTGTTAAAAGGATTACCTCTCTACTGATGACTCAGGTGCTTGGATGAGGGCACTACGCTCTTGGGAAATATAGGTTTGCCATCGTATTAAGGCAGAATTGGAGGGGCTGTTGATATGCACGAACGGCGTAGATAGGTGGATTTGGTCTCCGGACAAGTCTGGCTCTTACATAGTTTGATCTACCACTAATGCTTTGCGCCCTATCACTACAGCCTCACCACCTCGCCCTTGGTTATCAGTGGCCCCTCCTAAGGTCGAATTTTTCTTATGGTCGGTTCTAAGCGATGGCATTCCTACTAAAGTTGTACTGTTCTATCGAGACATCTTGTAAATTAATGAAACTATATTTCCTTTCCTCTGTCAGGCATAAGAAGATGTGGCTCACTTATTTCTTCACTGTCCCGCCATCAGCCCTCTTTGGCAGCACTTGTGCCATTGGTGTGGCACGACTTGGGTGGCTTCAGCTGCCGTGGAGGCTTGGCTGATGCAATGACCTTGGTTAGCTGGTACACAACAATCTCAGGAAGCTTGGGATGCTCTTGGCCTTTCCATGCTCTGGTCCATTTGGTTAGCTCGTAACTCTTTGGTTTTTTAGCACAAGACTACCCCTCTGGACATATTATTTGACGTTGTCCTGACCGGAGCATGCTGGTGGTTCAAGATGTCACATCCTCAATTCCCGTGTTCATCAGGTTGTGTCCTTTCCTCTTCAGAGACGTTCAAGGGATGGTCGTATGGCCGGGTGATCCGTATTTGCACCACTTAGTCTTCTCTCCTTTGGCATTGTTATGCATCGCTTATCCTGGTGCTATTCCTCTCTTAGACATTCTGTAATGGCCATTCTTTCTTTGTAAATACTCCAGCAATTCATCAATAAAGACAATCGATTACCATAAAAAAAAAATCTTGGATTTTTTAATTTGGCATTCCTAGCCAAATAAGGTTGGAGACAGGATATCAAATTAATGTCTACTCGCTCATATCCTAAAAGCGAGATATTCTCCTTTTATATTCTTTCTTACATATTTCTATAGGATAAAATCCTAGTTACGGCTAGAGAAGTATTATGAAAGCTGCACTTAGAAAAAGGTGCTCAACGGCTCATTAGCAATGAACAATAGGTTTTGATTTGGAAGGATTATTTGATTCAAAAGAAAGTGGCTTGCACTGCAACTTCACTGGTCTCAAGGCTTAATAAGGATGCAAAATTTTGCAACATTAATTCATGAGTAAATTGTGAATGAAATTTTATATTTATAGATTCTATATATCGTTTCTCTCAAAGACGCTTGAATAATAGTATCTAAGTACTCGATTCCCAAATAATAACCCTTATTAGATCCCAGTACTATTTTTTGTTCCATTGTGGTCCACACCATGGTGGAAGAACCTTTAGAAATTAAAAATTTCTCCTAAATTTAGATTCTTTACCTAGAGAAGTTACACGAATATTATTTCAGTAAGAGTTAATGTAGTTGTACTTAAGCGTTGTTGATATGTCTTGCCATGCAACTCGGGGACTAAAACTATATTACATTTATTAAGGGATTGCACTTGGTCTACAGAGGTTTCAACATTAAGCCTAATTCTTGGCATAAAATGCAATTTTTCTAAAGATTATGTCTATAGTTGGTTGTAGCTTGTTTGTGGTGATTTTGGTGTGTAGATATTTAAGAGGGTTATTACTCAATAGAGAAATCTAAATTGCATGGTTTTTCAAAATACTCATGACAGCCAAGGAAGAGTTGTTTTTATTGCTAGTTCTTAAGCATCTAAAAAATTATTTTGAGAGACAAATAACTCATTGGCAACAACTTTTATTGAGTACTTTCAAGATCAACATTGATGTAGCGGTCATGGGAACTTTTGGTGTTATTTATAATGCCATCATTTGAGATTGGCGTAGTAAAGCACGACTACAGCTATCAAACAAAATACCTTCAAAACTATACCTTTCGGTGGGAGAACTGTATGCAACGTACGCTTTCGTCTTAATTCAGCAAAGGAAATGGAATTGGGCTCTTCATTCTAAAAACGCAATGAACAGCCCGCAGAGTTGAGTGGTTAGAGATTTACTTTCCTTAGCAAAGTTTTTTATTTCTTTTCAGTCTGAGTTAATTAAAGAAATTATAATAAGGTAGTTGATGAGCATGAAATTACATATAGTTTACAGCATGTGTTGTAGATTTTTGGCCTTGCATTTACGATACATGCAAGCATTTAGGTAGCAAAACCACTTACTTTTGTGCCAAATCCTCTTCTTCTTACCTATGTTCACTTCCAGGTGCATTTACACCCTTTTTGGAGGAAGAATTGACGATTCCAGCCCAGAATTGTGAGGCGCTGCAAAGAGCCCTGCTGCAATACAAAATTTGAGCCAGACAGCGTCTTTCGCAGCACGCTGTCGTCAAGTTCATATTTTTACAGAAGATTGCGCCTAATTTTCAGGAACTAGAGGAGGATGCACTTGGACACTTATAGGAAGGAAAGAAGACCTAGCTGCGTCGTTTTAAGAAAGAAACTTATTGCTCAAGACTTAAGGTTTTACAAGGAGACTTCGTCCATATAAATAGAAAAGAAAATCAAAGGAATTAGAGGATTATTCTCCAGACGAAAAACACAACTTACGAAATTTGGCAGAGAAGAAAGTGGAGCTCAAGCCTTGAAGAAGTAGACTTTTATCGACTTTATTTTCTAGATTTTGAAAGATATTTTCTATCTTTTTCTTTGTTTTTTTCTCTATTTCTATAAACTAAATTCTTATCTAGGTCTATGGGATGTAACTATTGTCGGATTTTCTAGTTTATTATTCAGATTTGGATTTTGTTTATTCGTATTACTTGATTTACTTTATAGTGTGCTTCACAACACTATTGAATTGTCCACTCTTCATCACTTTCTTAGACGCCAAGTGAAGAACCGAGAGGTGAAATTAGGGACTCTGAAAAGACTCTAGTAAACCTTTAGCCCACTAATCGCCGAAAGAAACTTTACGTTAATTGAGGATCAAAACAGCACAGCATTACTACACCCTAGGAAAGGATTACACTCGCGATATCGGGTAATTCGAAACTAGGGTATGATTATAATACTGGCGGCAGCGTGTTATAATAATTTTAGGTTAAGTAGCCCTTCAAGCAGGACGATAGTCAACCACATTTGGATAATTGCTAGATTACTAGAAATTAGTGAACCCCGGATGAACTAGGTCTCCATCCATCTGATTCTTATTATTTTAATTTTGTGCTTGCTTTATTTTCAGTTTATATCACCATTCTCTTCTTGATTCTTTACTATTTTACTGTTATTCTAGCCTAAATAATCGATTTACTAAGGACAATATTGTTACGTGGTCTTTGTGATTCGACCTTGTTGCTACAACGTACTATATGCTTGCAGTAAATCGCAATCAAATTTTTGGCGTCGTTGCCGGGGATTGCATCTAAATAATACTGCTTAGTTTTGAGATTAATTAGGCTCTCTTTGTTATTTGATTGTTTTCTTTTCCTTTGGCAGGATTGCTAGCAGTGCCTTTTGCAGCGTCCCTGACAGTATATGCAGAGAACTAGAAGTAAGAAACCTGATCTTGTATGTGCGCCTGAGATAGAGAAGTCTGCTACAGTAACCCACAAGAAAAAGCAAAGCAGAAGCCATAGGAGGCAAAAATGGGTGACAACGTTGACGACAACGCCATTGCCCTCTTTTGTCCCATTCTGAATGTGCTAATAAACCAACTTTTGGCACCCCGACATGCAGCCCCATAACAGGCCATTTCTTTGCCTGATATTGCTAACCTGTATGAGTTTAAACCTAATTTGATTCAAATGGTGAAGTAAAGTGTGAACACCCAAATTTGACCCAGAAATATTCTTTTAATTTAGATTTTAGGTATGTTCAAACCACAAGATTAATGAGATGATTTAGCCTTTGGTTAGAATATATTTAGAATCTAATTTGATAGAATGTGCATATTTTATAATTTGGACCTTTTTGCGTGCTTGAGCATTATGATTAATGAGATGATTTAATCTTAAGTTGAAAATACATTTCATGTTTGATTTAATAAAATATGTTGTTTTATTTATCTAGGTTCTTTATTTTTTTTAGCCAAATTATATTGAGATGATTTATTTTTCGGTTAGGGATAAATTTGGAGGCCTAGATTAATAAGACATGGATTCTCCAGAGATAATTGGCCCACAAACACATTTCTTGCAGACTAATCTTAGCTCTGATTTTTTTAAAAAAATCAGAATTAAATTATATTTTTATGGTAAATGTGTTTTTGGTATGAAATTGCATAAAATGAGGAGTTTAATGTGTATCAATCAAACATGAAGGGCATAGGACGAGTAATAATCAAGAAAATGAGATATTCTAGGCTGATTGGGGATTAATTACACGGTCAAATCAAGTCAGGGCGAATTAGGGGAGATTGGAGCTAAAAAAGGGAAGAACACATGAAACCTAGAAGGCCAGGTGGTCATCTCAGGTGGAGCACCAGACCTGGGCGGTCATGCACGGATGACCGCCATGCCTGGGTACCATCCAGGAGATGACCGCCTGCCACAACGGTCATGCATTTCCTGGAATGAGATTTTCCCCCGATTTTCATTCCTAATTTGATTCTACACGGTTTTGGCCCAGATTTCTGGCCATAATCTTGATCACTAAGAGGTGCACGACCCCTGCACTCCCTAGAACTCTATCTATTCACATCCAAAGATACACAATTCTCTTCACACATACTCCCCTTAAAGCTTTAGTGCTTGGAGAAACTCTATGTCTCCAAGCCTAGAAATATAAAGAAATTTCGTGGGAAGCATCAAGGAGAAGGCAGCAAGGCTAGACCATGAGGAGATCAAAGATTGAGCTAAGAAGTGGAAAAAAGTGGGTGGAGAATACAACCCAGATCAAGGAGCTAGAAGAGGCCTACAAGAGGTAATCCTAGATCCCTTTTATCTATTGTTTTCTGGTGAATTGATGCCAAATGATGCTGATGTAACTGTTGTGTTGATGCCTTGATGAGAACTACGTGGGCTTTGAACCCGGTCTCCGGGGTATGTAGGTGCTTTCTAGTGGTGGAAACTCAAGCCCAAATATGTTTTAATTTCCTTTTGTTTTAGTTTTGTTATGTGATTTGCTTCCACACGACATACACACACTCATAAGGCATATAATTATTCTTCAATTGCACAAAGTTTCGCCCCAACATGGATGGGTGCCTAATACCTTCCCATCCATGACAAACCCCTGAATCCAATAATCTCTGGTTCTCTATGATCAGTCCCTTAAGATGTTCCTTCCGAAAGAGGCTGATGCCTAATGTTTTTTCCTTCATTTTTTCAAATAAAATCAAGGTGGCAACTCCTTTGATTGTGGGAATAACCGACCCAAGATACATTAGGCGTATTCAACACCTTCTTCTTATCATCCTTGTCTTTGGGAGTCGCCACTTGAATTTTATTAGAGGGCAAAATTCAGAGAAAACCTTCCTTAGGCAACTGATGACTCCATAAGGCAACTCATTAGCGAACCAAAGACATGGACCCTAGGGTTTGTCACAGATGGAAAGGTGTCAAGCACCCATCCATGTTAGGAAAACATCATGTGCAATCAAGGATCAATACATGCCATGCACAAACAACACAAAACAGAAAAATAAAACAGAATTAAAGAACAAAACAAAAATAAATAAATAATTGAGCTTGGGTTTCAACCCACTAGAAACTGCCTCATACCCCCTGGTATTGGGTTCAAAGCTCACGTAGTTTTTACATGCATCACATACAATCACATCATCAGCATCATCACATCACAGCAGCAATTAACCAATAAGATCAGAACGATTTACCTCTTGAAGCCCTCCTCTTGCTCCTACTTGCTTACCACTCCGAAGCAAAATTTTGGCAGAACTTCAACAAGGAATTTGGGATAAAAGGAGGCCGAACTAGTGTCTAGCCTCAGCAGCAAAGTTTTAGAGCTACTTCTTAGCTTTCTAGGGACACCAAAATCGCAGCAAACCAACTTCTACAGCTCCTGATATCACCAAAATACTGAGACTACCTTTACTGGAACCTTCCTCTCGGGTTTAGCACTTTTCCTCCAACGGTTTGCTCAAATCCGCCTCCTTCCTCTTCTCTTCTTGACCTTCTGCTGCTACTAACTTCTTGCTACTCTTCTCCACAAAATTCCTCCAGAATTTCGACCCATAAAAGGGTTCCTAAGCTTAGAATTAGAGAGTTTTTCCAAGCACCTAGCTTATGTGTGTATAGAGGGCGAATGGAGAGAATTGGTGAGTTTTGAGGGTGAATGGGGGTCCTATTTATAGTGTTCTGGGGGTCTGGACGTGGTGCTGATCTAAGAGTCAGGAATGAATGAAACGCCCGTGTCCCAATTTATTAATATAAAATAGAATTTAAATATAAAATGACCGAATTGCCCTTATCATTCCCGGGACACGAAAATATAATCAATTGAAACTCCGTATCCCAAATTTTCCATTAGATTAATTATATCATGTGAAGTGGCCAAAATGCCCTTCTGCCCCGGGATACAATAAAATCAAGAAAATCATCAATTATGCAATATATAGACAATACAATATATCAAAATAGAGTATGCAGCGGAAGACAAATACATAAACAAATATGAATGTAATGCACCCTATGGATCCGACCCGAGGAGGAAAGCACCACCACCTGCTGTTATACACCACTGCTCAAAGAAAAGTTGACCTGTGACAAGACTGTGAGGGGGTGAGACCAACCACTGTCTCACCTCAAACAAATAAACCAGTGCATACAAACACAAATCAACTACAAGTACACCGGCATCAGGCAACAGCAACCACAATGCACCAACAAGTCATAATGAACAATACCAGTCATCATCAGACTTCAAACCAACACTGATATTTTATCACTTAATTATCATTGTACTTTATTGTTATTAGAGTTGAATGTTTTATTAGGATTTAGTATTTTGTTAGGGCCCTCTACTGTGTGCGTCGAGCTCGGTCCCGTCTGATCAGACAACCAGGGCATAAGCCCAAATACAATTAGGGCCCAAGCCCAAATATCATCATAGAGAGAGGGGGAGATAGAAAGAGGGAGGTAGAACCGGTCATCACAGACCCATATGCTAAACCGCATATACCATGCTATCCCGCATGAAATCCCGAGGGGTACCACTTCCCGCTCGAACCAACCGGTCAACAGCCCCACAGTAGAATTATTATAGTTCGTTATTCTCAATTATGTTTTAAGAGTTTTGCCATACGTTATTATCAAACAGGGTTGTGTGGATTTAAGATCTTATTCTCAAATCCGGGCCTCCAGCCCTCAAGTCACCACACGAACCACAAAGTCATATCACATGTTATATCTCAAAACCAACAAACTCATGCTCAACTGGCATATCATATCAAACAGGCACGTAATACACGTAATCAGACATACTGCATCAAGGTATTTGGTAGCGGAGCTCCAGGGCTCCTCTAGTACGGTGCAGGGTTCGGAGACGAACCTAGCGGAAGCTGGTGGGCCTGTGACACCCCGGGGTCTATGAGGGCGGGAACTGTACGCCGGTGCCGGGATGAACATGGACAAGGAGCGGCTTTTGGTAGGCTTGAAGACGGAGGGGTACGGGAATGAACCGATCCACACCGGAATAGGAGAGATCCTGAGACTATGTAGGGATGGGGATGCACAGTTAGAGCGATTTCGAGGTTGTACAGGTATGGGACTGTACAATTGAGAGTAGCTTGAACGGTTTGATGGGTACTAACTATATCAACAAGCTGCACCTACCTTTTTGGTGCTCATTCTAGAAAAACTCCAAAGTTAAACGTGCTTGACTTGGAGCAATTCTAGGATGGGTGACCTCCTAGAAAGTTTTCCCCGGAAACGTGCGAGTGAGGACAAAGCATGTTGGAAAGGTCCCGTGTTGGTCTGTAGTGACAGTCGACAAGCCGGGATGTTACAATGAAACCTTAGATCCAACGGTAGATACCCTGGATCAAGCAAAAAGGAAAAGATCGAAAAACTACCAAAACTGGGAGCGAAGCCCGCCAAGCACCGGCGGTCATCCTGCGATGTCCGCCATGTGCTTGCGGTCATCTCTCCAATCCCGCCAGGTGCTGGCGGTCATGTCGCCATGTCCGCCGGCACTAGTTTCCTTTCGTGTTCTTTCCTTTTTGGTTCTGTGTCTCATTACTCCGGCCTAGCTTGATTCCCACGCCCTTCCTAATTGGTCTTTTGCCTGTTTTCAGCTCCAGAGAATCTCCTAACTTGTAGCCTACCCACACCCTTCTTCCTAATTTAGTTTTCCTCCTCACTCCACTCTGCATACCATAAACACCAAAAACAATTAAGGAATTATTTTAATCCGAATTTCTGGACGAAATTCAGACTAAAAGGCCACTAAGCTCAGTGTTTTTTATGGGCCAATATTGTTGGAGGATCCATATTTAATTGGTCTAAGCCCTTAACTCATTCAAATACCCAAATGTTAGTAATATGCCCAAAAGCCAATCAATGGATGATTGTAGTCATGTATATACATTCAGGTTATTCCAATAAATATGATTATGAGATAATCGCTTGTCCATATTTATAACCCTAGAATATTTTGTATTCTTAAAATTTCCCTAGTCGATTATTATTATGGATGGGTTGTAATAATAAATTAAGACTAGCATATGTTAAGAATTTATATGTGATATGAATTCTACATACGGGTACAAGTTAGAGAACTTGTGGACTGGACCGACCCACATAAGAACGCTACATGCAACGTTATATGTTTGTCGATAGCGGTTCTTATATGTATTGTCCTTAGACCTGAGATCATCATGGTTCCCAACATATGAGTCATATACTTTGATATTATACCTAGTCATCCGTAACTGGGTGGACTTAAGGGTAATCATTGGGTATATCATAAATGTGTAGTGGGTTTTGTATGATCCAGAGGGGATTCGTCCAACCCATATAACGGGTATATTATCGGATGGTTTCTTGATAGAGTTAAACCGGAAATGCATAGCCATGCTCGGATTATGATATGGTGATATCATAGGTATCCCTTTTACGCGGTTAACTCGAGGATCAAGAAACCAAGATTGAACATATGTGAGATTGACGTTTTCCATGTCTCGGTTTAATCTTGATAATGGGACGAAAGGACGATGACATGTTTGCGAGGCATATGAATCAGTATTGATCTTGTCGTTCGGGTAGCAATGATGTGTTGCTAGACGCCGCTCTTTGCTTATAATTGTAAAATGAGATTTTACAATTATTGCCGAATGTTACAAGTGCCTACAGGGTCACACACATAGAATCGTTGATTCGAGCAGGTGGTTGAACTGTGGTTGGACCATGGTTCGACTGGGTATGGTTGGACCATGGTTGGACCAGGGTCGTTTTGGGCTGGTTTGGTTCAGTTATTGACAGAATTATTGGACCAAATTAGTGCTGTGATGAGTGTTTGTACATTAGTGGAGACATGGTTATGTGGAGACATAATCATAAAAGATAATGGGCCAATATGTTGGCCATTATCCCATTGTCTCTTAGCACTAATTGGGGGTAGAGTAATCAAATTACTCTTGACCCTTCTCACTCTCTCTTGCACTCTGAATTCTGAGTTTTTCAGAGCAAGAAACACACACACATCTTCCTCTCTTCTTTGTGAAAGAAAGAGATACCATAAACACCACATATAGCTCCCGGAAATCCGTAGCTAGCACCACGGTTCGGGAGTGCTCGAGGGTTGAAGATCGTGAGACGATTCTGGCCGGTGATTGACGGTTCGTGTGGATACCGTAGAGGAGCAAGATATCCTTTCGGCTCTAACTGATTCGGTTCTTCAGTTAGGTGAAAGATCCTAACCGTTTCAGGTATGTTTGTTTTTGTAGTTCGGTTTTGTTGCTTCACTTGGATCCTCCAAGGTTTTCGGGTCTTTCCGCTGCTCTTGATTGTCAAGTTTGTATGCCCGGATTCTTACAGTGATAGCGGAGCCTCTTGTGAAGCTCTAAACCGAATTGTTATGCATATGTGATATGTTCATCTTAATGTATGTGATATGTTAAGTTCAATTTGGTATATGTGATATGCTGAATTCATTTTGTATATGTGTTATGCTGAATTCATTTGTATATGTGATATATGTTGAAGTTATTTTTGTCAAAAGTGTTTTGATGTCAGGCACTTGATTGGTATGTGATATCAATCAAAGTGTGTTTTGGTAGAAAGTCGAACGAGTTCGACATGGGTGCTTGAAAGGTATATGATACCTACAACATCGATGTTTAAGCTTTGAACATCGATGTTCTCTTAGGTCGATTGACGGCCGAGAGGTCAAAACATCGATGTTTAAGTGTTAACATCGATGTTCTATGCATTCACCAACCTTAAACATCGATGTTTGGTCATCAACATCGATGTTCTTTGGGCTCGGCAACCTCCAACATCGATGTTTGACTGTCAACATCGATGTTCTGAGGGTTCGGCAACCTCCGACATTGATGTTTCTGTGGATTCGCAAACTTCAAACATCGATGTTTAAGGTTAAACATCGATGTTCTGGAATCCAGTGACTTAACAGCAAATTCGGGGCAGAAGGAGGCCAAATTGGTGTCTGGCTTGAATAGCAAACTTGTAGAACTACTTCTTAGCTTTCCAGGGACACCACGATTGCACCAAACCAAG
The DNA here is from genome assembly GCA_028386065.3 of Turnera subulata. Lineage (NCBI taxonomy): Eukaryota > Viridiplantae > Streptophyta > Magnoliopsida > Malpighiales > Passifloraceae > Turnera > Turnera subulata. The sequence goes on along the minus strand of JAKUCV010001068.1, from coordinate 529,669 downwards.
CTCTACAGCTCTAGATATGGCCGAAATACTGAGTGCTGCCAAGTAGTTGGGAGAATCAGATTCTCAAAACATCGATGTTCAAGTTAGACATCGATGTTCACATGTATTTTTGGTTTCCAAATTTACAAAACATCAATGTATGAATTTTTGATTATATGCATGTTATGTATGAACATATGTTGATGTAAATATTAAGTTCTTAGTTGCCTTCCATGATATGCACTCATCATTACTTAGATCAACATTTGGTAGTTTTTGCCAAAGCAAGGTGCCAATGTTTATCCTAGCAAGGTGCGACTAGATAATTGTAATATCTGAACTGCTTATTATGGGTTTGGACTTAACTAGGTCATCTTAATAGGATTAAGGACTTAGAGGCAAGGAGTTGAGTAATGTCTATGAGATAGACAAGAACAAGCGTTGTTCGCTCAACTATCCAAGAGTTACATGAGATGTAAATGACAAGAGTTGTCTACCTAAATAGCTATGATGTAGGCGATCAGCCAAAGCTGACTTATATTGTAGTGAAATATGGATCTTGGCCAACTCATGATTATTTTGTTTTCATAGTAGGAGCATCATTTAATAGAATTCCTTGTTAAATGATTTATGTATACATGACTCTTATTTGTGTGAGTTGATCTTTGTTGTAGAGCTACCATGGCACAAAACACAGGTACACTATCATTGCGATTGGTCCTTGAGAAGGAAAAGCTGAATGGGAATAATTTCCTAAAGTGGTATCGCAATTTGAGCATTGTCCTCAAACAAGAAAAGAAGCTGTATGTCCTTGAAGGGCCTGTTCCGATTGAACCGGCGCCTAATTCTCCTAGGACAGAAAGGGATGCTTACAAGAAGCATCTTGATGATGCATTGGATGTCGCATGTCTTATGCTGATAGCCATGGAATCTGGGCTTCAGAAGCAACATGAGAACATGGGGGCGTTCGATATGATCGAACACCTAAAGATGCTCTTTGATGAGCAAGCAAGGCATGAGAGGTATGAGACCTCTAAGGCATTGTTCCAATGCAGGATGGCTGAGTCATCACCCGTGAGACCTCATGTGCTCAAAATGATTGGTTACATTGAGAGCCTTGAGGGTCTTGGTTTTCCTTTGCAAAAGGAGTTGGCGGTTGATCTAGTCCTGCAATCGTTGCCGGACAGTTACAGCCAATTTGTCATGAACTTCAATATGAATCATCTTGATAAATCGTTGTCTGAGTTGCTTAACATGTTGGGAACAGCTGAGCAACAAATGAGGGCAAACAAATCCAACATTTTGATGATTGGAAAAGGCAAAGGAAAGGGTAAAGCAAAGTTCAACAAGAAGAAGAAATGTGCCAAAAAGTTTGGTGCATGTGCATCTTCTTGTGACCACGTGCTGAAACCCAAGGGTGGTATTGCAAAGGAAGGACATTGTTTCCATTGCAACAAACCGGGCCATTGGAAGCGCAACTGCCTTGTTTACCTTTAAGAGGTAAAGAAGAAGAAGGGAGGTGAGACTTCCAATTCAGGTATTTTCGTTATAGAAGCTAATATCTCTATCTCTGCATCATGGGTATTAGATACCGGATGTGGTTCTCACATTTGTGTGAATGTGCAGGAACTCAGAAAGAGTAGGAGATTGGCGAAGGGTGAGATAGACCTACGCATCGGAAATGGAGCAAGAGTTGCTACATTAGCCGTAGGAACTTACTATCTATCCTTACCGAGTGGTTTGGTCTTAGAACTGGACAATTGTTATTATATACCTACCAAAAGCAGGAATTTGATTTCTGTTTCTTGTCTAGACAAGAAAGGCTTTTCATTTGTAATAAAGAATAAATGTTGTTCTATTTATTTCAATGATGTTTATTATGGTGGTGCATATTTGAGCAATGGTTTGTATGTTCTAAACCTAGAAACGCCAATCTATAACGTTAATACGAAGAAGGTTAGAATGAACAATTCTAATGAAACCTACCTTTGGCATTGTCGTTTGGGCCATATAAACGAGACTTGTATTGCTAAACTCCATAAAGATGGACTGTTAGACTCATTTGATTTTGAATCATATGAGACATGTGAGTCATGTTTGTTGGGAAAAATGACGAAGGCTCCCTTTACTAGTAAAGGTGAAAGAGCTTCAGACTTATTAGGTCTTATATATTCTGATGTATGCAGACCTATGTCTACACAAGCTAGAGGTGGTTTTCAATACTTCATTACATTTACTGATGATTACAGTAGATATGGCTATGTGTATCTTATGAGACACAAGTCAGAATCCTTTGAAAAGTTCAAAGTGTTCAAGAATGAAGTACAGAATCAACTCGGTAAAAGTATTAAAATGCTTCGATCTGATCGAGGAGGTGAATACTTAAGCCAAGAGTTTCTTGATCATCTAAAGCAATGTGGTATAGTATCACAACTTACTCCACCAGGTACACCTGAATGGAATGGTGTATCTGAAAGGAGGAATAGAACCTTATTAGATATGGTTCGTTCGATGATGAGTCAAGCTGACCATCCTTCTTCATTTTGGGGACATGCATTATTGAGTGCTGCATTTACACTTAACCGTGTTCCATCTAAATCGGTCGAAAAGACACCATTTGAGATATGGACTGGGAAGCGTCCCAATTTGTCTTTTATGAGGATTTGGGGTTGTGAGGCTTACGTCAGTTGTGAATCATTGTCCTAGTACGTCGAAGCAGAGAGAGCGGATGAGTAAGATCCCTTATGCTTCGGCAATAGGATCTATCATGTATGCCATGCTATGTACTCGACCGGATGTTGCTTATGCTTTGAGTGTCACAAGCAGATATCAATCTGATCCCGGTGAGAGTCACTGGACAGCGGTTAAGAACATCCTTAAGTACTTGAGAAAGACTAAGGATGCATTCCTTGTGTATGGAAGCGTTGATAAGCTTGTTGTAAAGGGTTACACAGATGCTAGCTTCCAAACAGATAGGGATGACTTCAGATCGCAATCAAGTTATGTGTTTTGTCTTGGAGGTGGTGCTGTATGCTGGAAGAGTTCTAAGCAAGAGACAGTTGCAGATTCTACAATCGAGGCTGAGTACATTGCTGCCTCAGATGCGGCGAAAGAGGCTTTTTGGATTAAGAAGTTCGTAACTGAACTTGGGGTGGTTCCTAGTATTGAGAGTCTGATTGAGCTCTATTGTGACAATAATGGGACAATCGCACAGGCTCAAGAGCCTAGATACCACCAGAGATCCAAACATATACTCCGATGCTATCAACTTATTAGAGAGATCATAGATAGAGGCAATGTCAGGCTGTGCAGAGTTCCTTCTGAGAAGAATGTAGCTGATCCCTTGACGAAGCCACTCACGCAGCAGAAGCATGATGGTCATTGCGCATCCATTGGTATTAGATACATGGTTGATTGGCTTTAGTGCAAGTGGGAGATTGTTAGTAATATGCCCAAAAGCCAATCAATGGATGATTGTAGTCATGTATATACATTAAGGTTATTCCAATAAATATGATTATGAGATAATCGCTTGCACATATTTATAACCCTAGAATATTTTGTATTCTTAAAATGTTCCTAGTCGATTATTATTATGGATAGGTTGTAATAATAAATTAAGACTACCGTATGTTAAGAATTTATATGTGATATGAATTCTACATATGGGTACAAGTTAGAGAACTTGTGGACTGGACCGATCCACATAAGAACGCTACATGGAGCGTTATATGTTTGTCGATAGCGGTTCTTATATGTATTGTCCTTAGACCTGAGATCATCAAGGTTCCCAACATATGAATCATATACTTTGATATTATTCCTAGTCATTCGTAACTGGGTGGACTTAAGGGTAATCATTGGGTATATGATAAATGTGTAGTGGGTTTTGTATGATCCAGAGGGGATTCATCCAACCCATATAACGGGTATATTATCGGATGGTTTCTTGATAGAGTTAAACCGGAAATGCATGGCCATGCTCGGATTATGATATGGTGATATCATAGGTATCCCTTTTACGCGGTTAACTCGAGGATCAAGAAACCAAGATTGAACATATGCGAGACTGATGTTTTCCATGTCTCGGTGTAATCTTGATAATGGGACGAAAGTACGACGACATGTTTGTGAGGCATATGAATCAGTACTGATCTTGTCGTTCGGGTAGCAATGATGTGTTGCCAGACGCCGCTCTTTGCTTATAATTGTAAAATGATATTTTACAATTATTTCCGAACGTTACAAGTGCCTACAGGGTCACACACATAGAATCGTTGATTCGAGCAGGTGGTTGAACCTTGGTTGGACCAGGGTTCGACCGGGTATGGTTGGACCGTGGTTGGACCAGGGTCGTTTTGGGCTGGTTTGGTTCAGTTATTGACAGAATTATTGGACCAAATTAGTGCTGTGATGAGTGTTTGTACATTAGTGGAAACATGGTTATGTGGAGACATAATCATAAAAGATAATGGGCCAATATGTTGGCCATTATCCCATTGTCTCTTAGCACTAATTGGGGGTAGAGTAATCAGATTACTCTTGACCCTTCTCACTCTCTCTTGCACTCTGAATTCTGAGTTTTTCAGAGCAAGAAACACACACACATCTTCCTCTCTTCTTTATGAAAGAAAGAGATACCATTAGCACCACGGTTCGGGAGTGCTCGGGGGTTGGAGATCGTGAGACAATTCCGGCCGGTGATTGACGGTTTGTGTGGATGCCGTAGAGGAGCAAGATATCCTTCCGGCTCTAACTGATTTAGTTCTTCAGCTAGGTGAAAGATCCTAACCGTTTCAGGTATGTTTGTTTTTGTAGTTCGGTTTTGTTGCTTCACTTGGATCCTCCAAGGTTTCCGGGTCTTTCCGCTGCTCTTGATTGTCAAGTTTGTATGCCCGGATTCTTACACCAAAATCATCTCAATTGAGTCCAAAAATAATTAAAAGGCCTAAAACAATTAAATACCCGCATTTTATTAATTTCAAACCTTTAAATACACCAAACTCAGAATTAAATCATCTCAATAATTCCAAGTTAAATGTACCAAAAAATCCTAATTAATAAAACATTAATACTCTATTGAATTATAAACACATTTCACCTAAGGATCGAATCATCTCATCAATCCATAGACAATGACATATTCATAATTCAATAAAATATCAGTGGATCAAATTTGTTGATGAGTTTTTAGGAACTGAAGACAAAACAACGACAGAAGAGTACCCAAATTTGACAGAGTAGGTGCTGATGCTGATGCTGATTATGTATGTGCCATGGGTCGGGAATCATCTCATCCCGGATTTTCAAGGATTTATCGTCCTCCTTGGGGGACTCAGGGTTGGTTTTCGTTTGGCCAAGAATCGTCTCATCTAGGCTAACTAAGGATTTTATTGTCCTCCTATGGGGACTCAGGTTTGTTTGGTGGTCATCAACCAAAAATCATTTCATCTCGGCTGACTAGGGATACTATCGTCCTCCCATGGGGTACACAAGTTTGTTTAGTGGTCATCAACCAAAATTCATCTCATCTCTCCTAACTAGGGATACTACAGTCCTTCCATGGGGTACACAGGTTTGTTTAGTGGTCATCAGCCAAAAATCATCTCATCTCGGCTGACTAGGGATATTACCGTCCTCCTATGGGATACACAGGTGTTTGAATTGGTTTGGTAGAATCATCTCATCTACCGGATTGCTAACAAGGAATCATCTTATCCTCACTAACTAGGGATACTGTTGTCCTCCCGTGGGATACTCGAGTTTGGTTTGGTAGGATCATCTCACCTACTGCATCATTAACAAGGAATCATCTCATCCTCACTAACTGGTGATACTATCGTCCTCCCATGGGGTATTCGGGTTTGATTTGGGATTTGTCAGCCTCCCATGGGGACTCGAGTTTGGCTCGGGATTTGTCGTGTTCCCATTAGGACTCAGGTTTTCTCTCATCTTCTGGGTTCAACTACGGGAATCTTCTCATCCCTCCCCATGGCACCACATACCTTTTCCATCAACCGTTAGTCAACTCTCGGGGCATTACACACCTCTCGGGGTAGTATGCCCCAAAGAAAGTCATCTCCAACAATGGCGTAGCTTGCACCGTGGATTGATTCAAAACGGGGTAGCATGCCCCATATAAGTCTCACAATCCTCACTAACTGGTGATACTATCATCCTCCCATGGGGTATTCGGGTTTGATTTGGGATTTGTCATCCTCCCATGGGGACTCGAGTTTGGCTCGGGATTTGTCGTGTTCCCATTGGGACTCAGGTTTTCTCTCATCTTCTGGGTTCAACTACGGGAATCTTCTCATCCCTCCCCATGGCACCACATACCTTTTCCATCAACCGTTAGTCAACTCTCGGGGCATTACATACCCCTCGGGGTAGCATGCCCCAAAGAAAGTCATCTCCAACAATGGCGTAGCTTGCACCGTGGATTGATTCAAAACAGGGTAGCATGCCCCATGTAAGTCTCACAAACACATGGGGTAGCATGCCCCGAAAAATCAATACATGGGGTAGCATGCCCCGAGAAGCCAATACATGGGGTAGCGTGCCCTATAAACCTGACTACGATTCCAGACCTATGGGGTAGCATGCCCCAAATGAATCACTAGGGGTAGCATGCCTTACGAATTGATTCAGAACGGGATAGCATGCCCTGGGAAATCAATACACAAGGTAGCATGCCCCGGGAACCTGATTATGACTCCAGACTTATGGGGTAGTATACCCCAAATAAATCACAAGGGGTAGCATTCCCCGGGAAACCACATACAAAATGGGGTAGCATGCCCTGGAAAACAACATTCATCAGATAACGGGGCAGCATGCCCCGAGAAATAACATTCATCACAAAACGGGGTAGCAAGCCCCAGGAAATCACATACATCACATAACGGGGTAGCATGCCCCGGGAATCGATTTAGAATAGGAGAGCATGCCCCATGCATTGATTCAGAATGGGGTAGCATGCCCCAAGTAAGTCTCACTGACATGTGGGGTAGCATGCCCCGGAAAATCAATACATGGGGTTGCATGCCCTGGAAATCAAGAGTCCTGACTACAATTCCAATCATACAGGGTAGCATACCCTGAGCAAATTGCGTGGGGTAGTATACCCCCGGAAACTACATACATAGCAGGGCATCATGCCCCTTTGACTCAAGATGTACCAGTCTACACAAGATGATGAGTCTCTAATGTCGTCTCTTCCATTTTCAACTAAATCCATCTTATCAAAGGAACCCTCGTTTATGTCTTTATGATGCATGGGCATGCCTAAACGTGTTGTCCTGTGAATGCATGGGGATGCCCCTAGTTTCTATGTGCAAATGTCATGGCATGTTTGTCCTCCCTCTCCCTTTCCTCTTCAGCTCTTTTCCCTCCCCTCTCCCTCTCTTCTGCAGTTCTCTTTTTCCTCTTTCCCTTTTTCTCTCTCTTTTTTCCTCTCATTTCCTCCCCTCACTCTTTCCCCTTCTCTTCTTTTCTTCCTCTTCCCCCTTTCACTCACTTTTCTCCTCATGATCCAAGTGCATTCCAGTTTTATATGATGGTTGTTGTTTTTCTTCTTTTCTGAATAAAAATGCTCTCTTCATGGTGTGTGAAATTCCCCTAACATGATGTATGAACTTTGAAAACTACCTGAGCCAAGGTGAAAGTTAAGAAATCCAAAAACAAAGGCGAGTTATCCCATTAAAAACACAAAAGCTTCAAAGGGAAGGATCCTTAACAACCATGAACTCATTCACTTTTAATTCTACCTAGGATCCTAGAGGTGAACATTCCTTGTTGAAAGTCTTGTGGATAGATGGAGAATCGTCTGATCTGGCAAGGTAAACAAATGAGTGGACATCCCTTTTAAAAACACATGGAGGCAATAGGCCCGGATGGCCGTGCATGGCCGATTGAGCGATCTATCTGCAGTGAATGGTCTTCACTCAGAGGGGGAGTGTGACCTAGTGCGCTGATGCCGTTCTGTCTACTATCCCCATTCTCATTCTTTAGCCTTAACTTTTGCCTAGGTCGCCCTTTCGGATTTTCAACCTAGCAGGCTTGCCCTAACGTTTGCCTAGGCCGCCCTTTCGGGTTTTCAACCTAGCGGACTTTCTTCTTTCTTTTCCTTGCTTTTCTCTTTCTTTTTTTCTTCTTCTTTTCCATGTGGGGATAGCATCCATAGACACCAGGAACACTAAGCTCGGGGAAGATAGGGACTACTCCGGCCGGGTATACTAAGATAGAAAATTAGGCTATCGGCTTCAATGAGGGATTGATGAGGAGTCCCAGGACCATTTATAGTGTGGAAGACCGCCACTGAGGGAAGTATACTGACCGAATACTGGGCGAATCTATTAGAGAGAGACAAGTTTGATTGTCAACTTCAGCATCTTGAGGATCGAAATACAAGTACGAAAGTGGGGCCTTTATGACCGTGACGGAGGTCTAATACAATCAACACTGTGGCATGTCCGTTTGGAATCAACTCCAATCTTTCCATTGAATCAACCTGGGAACCAAAAATTCATAGACCGGGCCCACTGCCGGGTTTCCTACGTATCTGTGGGTGCGGTTTTTAGTTTGTGGTTGTGAACACCCAAATTTGGCCACCAACTTTTATTCTATTGGTTTTTATTGTATTCTAGAGCCCAAGGTTAATCTTATTAATTGTTGGACTTTAATTTGCCTTAGAAACCTAATTTTGTGGAAACAAGAGGAACAATAGAGTATAAGATATGGAATTAAGGAAAAGGAATAGAATCCTGACTTTGAGCACAAAAATCGAATTCATAGAAAACTTGGACAAAATAGGAATAATGTGAACAGTAACCCGAACCCTGCGGATTTCTCCCAACGACCGCCAGGCCCGGGAGGACATCCTTCGAAGACCGCCATGACACGACGGTCATGTCGTGATGACCGCCACGCCATGTCGGTTAAGTGGTCCTATTTTGGCAACTTTCTCTGCAGCGAGCACAGCCCACTTAATTAGCGATTTCGGGAGCTTCAGGGGTTCAATCGACATGAAACCAGTTGGACATGAAACTAGACTCATATGAATTTCATGGATATAAATTGCATAATTTTTGGCCCAGTAGATTAAAAGAAGTAATTGTTTAAATTTGTCCCAGGCGTGCAGAAATCTAGCACCGACCTATTCCCACTATTTTTGCAATATCTCGAGTTAAAGAATTCCGATTTAGGATTTCTTTATGTGGTTAGAAAGCTAGAAGAATTATCTAGAACTTTACAGAAGGGCCCAGAGTTTTCTTTCGTCGTCTACAAGGTGGAAATGGGCGTGCAATTTATGGGTTACAAAACAGGTAAAGCACCGACTGGTGAGCAAGTCAAGGATTTTGTTTCCAATCTGATCTAGGAGTCTTAAACCGGCCTATGGACGAATTGTACACTATATATAGGTCCCTAGGGTTTACAGAGAAGGGGGTGGCAACGTTGAGTAGTGGTGAATGTAAGTATCCGGGCATACAAACTTGACAATCAAGTGAAGCGGAAAGACCCGAAAACCTTGGAGGATCCAAGTGAAGCAACCAAACCGAACAACAATCATACCTGAAACGGTTAGGATCTTTCACCTAACTGAAGAACCGAATCAGCTAGAGCCGGAAGGATATCCTGCTCCTCTACGGTATCCACACGAACCGTCAATCACCGGCCGGAATCGTCTCACGATCTCCAACCCCCGAGCACTCCCGAACCGTGGTGCTAGCTACAGATTTCCGGGAGCTATATGTGGTGTTTATGGTATCTCTTTCTATCACAAAGAAGAGAGGAAGATGTGTGTGTGTTTCTTGCTCTAAAAAACTCAGAATTCAGAATACAAGAGAGAGTGAGAAGGGTCAAGAGTAATCTGATTACTCTACCCCCGATTAGTGCTAAGAGACAATGGGATAATGGCCAACATATTGGCCCATTATCTTTTATGATTATGTCTCCACATAACCATGTCTCCACTAATGTACAAACACTCATCACAGCACTAATTTGGTCCAATAATTTTTTCAATAACTGAACCAAACCAGCCCAAAACGACCCTGGTCCAACCACAGTCCAACCATGGTCCAACCACACACGGTCGAACCATGGTCCAACCACGGTTCAACCACCTGCTCGAATCAACGATTCTATGTGTGTGACCCTGTAGGCACTTGTAACGTTCGGCAATAATCGTAATATCTCATTTTACAATTATAAGCAAAGAGCGGCGTCTAGCAACACCTCATTGCTACCCGAACGACAAGATCAGTATTGATTCAATATGCCTCGAAAACATGTCATCGTCCCTTCGTCCCATTATCAAGATTAAACACGAGACATGGAATTTGTCATTCTCGCATATGTTCAATCTCGGTTTCTTGATCCTCGAGTTAACCGCCTAAAACGGATACCTATGATATCACCATATCATAATCCGAGCATGGCCATGCATTTCCGGTTCAACTCTATCAAGAAACCATCCAATAATATACCCGTTATATGGATTGGACGAATCCCATCCTGATCAATCAAAAACCACTACACATTTATCATATACCCAATGATTACCCTTAAGTCCACCCAGTTACGGATGACTAGGAATAATATCAAAGTATATGACTCACATGTTGGGAAACTTGATGATCTCAGGTCTAAGGATAATACATATAAGAACCACTAATGACAATCATATAACGTTCCATGTAGGGTTCTTATGTGGGTCGGTCCAGTCCACAAGTTCTCTAACTTGTACCCGTATGTAGAATTAATTTCTCATATAATTCTCAACACACGCTAGCCTTAATTTATTATTATAACCCATTCATAATAATAATCGACTAGGGACATTTTAAGAATACAAAATATTCTAGGGTTATAAATATGTGAAAGCGATTATCTCATATTCATATTTATTGGAATAACCTTAATGTATATACATGACTACAATCATCCATTCATTGGCTTTTGGGCATATTACTAACAGTGAAGCACTCAATTTATCGAATTTTCTCTCGACACACACCCTAAAGCGCATTAACTTGGAGAAACTCTTTAGATTTGATTTTATTCTTCAATTCCTATTGCTTTTCTCTCTCAGATATCATGTGGTTTTGCCCTAGTTGTGTTTTCTTATTAGTCTTTACAGAGAAGGAGCCAAATTCAAGGGCTTAGGAGCAATCACTCGCAATCCAGAGGTCAAGAACGTGAAGAACTCGCGTAGAGGCTCCTGCAGCGCGCAGTCTCGGCAATTAATTCATATATAGAGTTCTAGACCTTGGATTGCTGAGATCATGGACTCTATGGAAAGCTAAGAGGAGGATATACAACTTTTATGTTGAGCTCCGAGGCTGAGTCGATCATTTGGCTCGCTTAAAACCAACTGCAATTCGACTATAGTTTCTGTCCAGAAACTCTAGGTAAGTGTTCTAAACTCTTTTCGATTCTAAATCGCCTTGTTCGCTGCTGATTCGATGCTATGACGATACTGACATATTTTCTTGAGTGTTTTCTTTCGATCTAAGGACTACGTGAGCTTTGAACCCGGTCGGGGTACGTAGGATGTCTCTAGTGGTGGAGACGCAAGCCAAATTATGTTTTAACCTTTTCTCTTCTCTTTTGTTCTTTTAGTTCTCTACTTTGCATGCTGTTTTGATGATTATATGCTGTTGGAAATCTGGTTTAGACACACGCACACAAGCACCAAAACACAAGTATTTGCTTAAATTGCATGTTATTTCGCCCAAGCATGGATGGGGTGCCTCATACCTTCCTATTCATGACGAACCCCCGAGTCTGGCGTCTTTGGTTCGCTAATCTGGTTGCTTTGTGGGTATAAGGAGTTATTCTTTGGTTTTTTCCTGAGTTTTTCCACGGTAATAAAACTTGGGTGGCGACTCCATCGATTGTCACGAGGGTGAGAAAGTTCTGGGTTCTCACAGCTGGCGACTCCGCTGGGGATTCGTGGGTTTAAGAAATAATATGCAATTTTCGCTTGAGTTTTGTGTTTTGTTATTTTTTACTTGCATGCTTGCATTCATTATGATTGTGTGTTAAACCTTTACCTTAAGGGGGCGCGACGAGTCCTTGCCCATACATACCATCATTCGTGGTGATATGGCATGCGATTTGTCCGTTACCCGCCGTGCGTGATGATTAGGAACCTTGGCCTTCGAACTCACGCGGCATCCTTGTGTCACATGTGAGTAGGTTGAACATCCCATAGCAGTGGTTTCTTACCCCCCAACCAACCTACATGCCCTAGCATATCATGCATATATAAACTATATTGCGCTGAAGTTTTGATGATGGCTATTGTTATTGCAATGCCTATGCTATGTGGATGTTTATATGTCTTCTTTGCTTTGGGAATCCATGTTTGCATGCATCAATCATCATTAACATCATATCACATTGCATGTTTTCAAAACAAATCAAATTTCGAGCCAAAGTAGTTTTCTAAATAACTTTTTTTTCCATCAATTGTTTATTTACAAAAAAAATCAAAAAACAAAAAAAATCAAAAAAAAATCAAAAATTTTTTTGAAAAGAAAACCTTGTTTTGCGAGTTTGTTCCATCATCGCCTTTTGTCATATTTTTCCTTCACGATGTTTTCAAAAAAAAAAACTCAAGCTTACACTTAGGATTTTCGAGTGTCATGAATATGATTGTTTGAAAATTGCATTCCCTAGGATGCCATGAGTGAGGAAACGATTCAAGTCAATGACCCAACCGTGATGGATGAGTTAGTGGAGAAGTTGAAGGGGGTCAACATGGATCAATTTCTCGAGGCTTTGAAGATAGCAAAGAGTGATGAAGGAACCGTCTCCCAGTCCTCCAAGAAGGACACTAGCAAGGCCGATGGCAAGCGACCAATTGTCATTGATGAGAAGCCGAAATTGCGAACACCATTGTTGGACGACAAGCTCAACAAGATAGAGGTGATGCTCAAGGACTTAAAACGGAGAGAAGATGACTACAACCTTGATCGCTTGGCATTGTTTCCGGCAGCGAGGCTCCCCAACAAATTCAAGATGCCGGATTTTGGTCGCTTTGATGGAACGGGTTGCCCACGCACTCATTTGAAGATATATGTTCGAACTCTCTACCCTATGGGGATTGGACCGGAGTTGATGGCACAATTATTTCAACGCTCTTTATGAGGGGCAGCCTTGAAGTGGCTCATGTCCTTGGATGACAACCGAGTTTCCAAATGGGAAGACATTTGCAAGGAGTTTGTCGACTAATATAAGGACAACACGGAGATTGATGTCACCAAGAGGGATTTAGCGACAACTAAGCAAGGGGCACAAGAGACCTTCTCCTCATTCATCACACGTTGGCGCAACAAGGCATCCCAAATGGTGAAGCGTCCATCCGAGGAAGATCAAGTCCAAATGGTAATCAAGAACTTGCAACCTGTTTACTATGATCGCATGGTGAGCAACTACTATGCCAATTTCAAAGCTCTCATTGGGGCAGGAGTTCAACTAGAGGATGCAATTACATTCGGAAAAATTAAAATTGTTGAGGACAAGTGGCCGACCGGTGTAAACAACATCACCTCCCGCCTTCCCATAAAAACAAGCCTGAAAGGGAATTCACTCCTTTGCCTATGATAGTGGAGAAAAAATTTCGAGAATGCGTCAATAGGGGACTCTTGAAGCCATTAGAACCAAAGATATTCCCTGGACCTCCTCCTCCTCATGTGGAACAAAGCCAATACTGTGAGTACCATCAATATTCGGGACACACCACAAACATATGCTCCAAGTTGAAGAATGACATCCAAGACTTGATTGACGATGGGTTATTGGCGGTGCCTGCCAAGCGTGCAAATTGACGAGGAAACTATGAGTGGTCAACAAGGTGTTATCATTTAGAGTCCGAAATCCGATAAACCTAGAAACGTTTTAACTTCAAGCATTTGAATAAATGTATTTTTGATCTTTACAAGAATAATCAAATCTACATTCCCTCATTTATGTGTGCATACGCATTTGACAAACTTCATGAAAGTCTATTGGCCCAATCCGGGAATCCTTTCCAACGAACTACGGAGATTTGATCCCGTGAATATAATCCTTTCCTCACCTCACCCATTTTGAATACTTGTCCAAATTACCAAATCAATTCAAGCGCTTGTCCAATGCAAACTATAGTATCGTAAAATTTTTCCCAAAAATAGATCCGGCGTCCCACAACTACATCATACTCAAGGTCACATTCCTCGATAAAAGAAAAAAAAAACAACAACAACAAAAAAAAAAAATTCAAAAGACAATGTATGCGCCATCGAGTATGCTTGAAACAAGATGAATTCCTTTTCGTGATCACAATATGGATGTCATTTTAAAACTTGCACTTTGAGAATTTTCCTTTGTAATGCTCATTGCGCTTCTTTCTTAAGTGAATCTTTGAACTTTGAATCCTTATATATCTTTTCTTGACCAAACATTACCCCAAGCCCCATTACAACCCTTTGTAAAGACCTATTGATCTTTCTGAGAACGTCTATTTATAATAGTAGAGTTAAGTTTTGGAATTTGCTTATGGGACTTATTTTTCAAATTTGTCTAAGTATTTCTTACTTGGCATTTGTCGACACGTTCTAAACACTATTTTCAAAAACTCGATGTCAACATGATATGTCCTAGAACAAATTTTCAGAACTTTTCAAAACGAATTTTAATGGACGCTCAATGAAAGAGATGATTTAGGCATTCTTTGTTTAAACCAACAAGCCAACAAAAAGCCTACTATCTATCGTTATCCCTTGCATAACTCCTTTGAGCCTATGATAGCCTATTCTACTTTGTTTACTTGCATCTATCCACCTTCTACTCTTTCAAACCTCTAAGGCTATCAATATTTTTTCCTTCCATTACCATGCCCTCTTCCAGGATTCCTTATGAAATTTTGTCTCTATCAAAGGACTTTTCTATGATAAGTGCAATTGTACCTCATTTTCAATACATCCAATAAGATCAATGCATAAAAAATGTTTGCACTTTCACTTGTTTCAAGCATGTTTAGCGCTATACGCAAAAAAAAAAAATAGAAAAAAGAAAATAAAAAAAAACGAGGAAGTGATCTCAACATATCAACTTATTGAGCCGGACTTAATTAAGGAGACAAATATCCAAACACCACAATCCTCATAAAAAGGACAAGTATTCATCTCTAAACACCATCCTACCATTTCACCAAACACTCGACCCATATAATTCAAATCATCACCTTTAGCCTCCCATACATCATCATCGCTTCAAAACCAAACACTTCACGCCCTATATTTACGGGTACGTAGGCAACCTAACGGGCCCAGTCTAATCGGTTCTTAGGTTGGTTCAATGGACAAGAATGGAGTTTGTGCTTGCACCTCAAGTTAATTATGCCACAAGGATATTCAAATAGAAATTTATTCGGACTCTTTAAAGTATTATCATCTCTCTCATAGGACACACATCTTGACAAGAATAGCATTAAGCCACCTTTGCTCAAGCGGTCCCGGCCTCCTCAAGCCCGTCATGTTACACCACTCCAAAGGCTCGTGGTTACCACTCCCTGAAAAAGAGAAAAAGAAAAAAAAAAAAAGAATAGCTTGCTAGATTGAAAACCTGAAAAGGCAGTCTAGGCAAAAGTTAAAGCACAAAAAGAAGAAAAGAACAAAGAGCCTGCTAGGTTGAAAACCCGAAAGGGCGGCCTAAGCAAAAGTTAAGGCAACAAGGGGGTAGCCAATTGCCATCAAGGAACTCCCGAGTATCCGGTCACAATTATTTGGACAATCACGACGTGATCCACCTTGGAGTTAGAGTTACGCCCTCCTATTGGTTCCTCGTTGTAATGAAAATAATAATACATTCACGATTATCAAAGATCCTTTATTTCAAGCTTGAGAATTTCTTTCAAATAAAAACATTTTTTTTTCTTTTTTTCGATGGAATAAACTCGCCTCTTTTCTTACATTTGAAATTTGCTTTGGCTCGATCATTTTATAAAAAATTCATGACATTCGTACATCATTCTAGGGGCATTCCCATTCTCATTCATATGCATTATAAAACTCGTTCAGTTTGCAAAATCTTGTTCTAGGGGCACTTCCCTTTGCATTCAAAACTCATCATGACAAATTTAGGGGCATTCAAGCCGACAAGCTCAAAATGTTCATTAGCATATCATCAAAAATATTACCAACAATCATATCATCTAGAAAATAGGGTCATCCCCATGCATCAAAACCGAGCATGCATCATTTTAGAAGCATTACCATACATTCACCTAGAAATAGGGCATGGATTCCTTGAGCAAGGTAAACTTGAACCTCTCTAATTGAGAAACTTTCGCTACTCAAA
This sequence comes from Turnera subulata, assembly GCA_028386065.3. Classification (NCBI taxonomy): domain Eukaryota; kingdom Viridiplantae; phylum Streptophyta; class Magnoliopsida; order Malpighiales; family Passifloraceae; genus Turnera; species Turnera subulata. The sequence continues at coordinate 513,340 of JAKUCV010001068.1, read as the reverse complement.
ACTAAAATCCCTAAAACTCGGGATCCATAATTGTTCCAAGACTTGCTTCTTAAACCTAAACCATAGGTAGTTGCTTTTTGAACCTAAACCATGGGTACATGTCTCTTAATCCTAAACCTTAGGATGACAACTAAAACCATTAGTTGTAAGGCTAAAACCAATGCCTAGGATTAAAACCACTAATCCAAAAATAAAATCCTAAACCATAGGATGACAACTAAAACCATTAGTTGTAAGGCTAAAACCAATGCCTAGGATTAAAACCACTAATCCAAAATCAAAATCCTAAACCATGGGATAACAACTAAAACACTTAGTTGTAAGGCTACAACCAACGCCAAGGATTAAAACCACTAATCCAAAAATCAAAATCCTAAACCATGGGATAACAACTAAAACCATTAGTTGTAAGGCTTAAACCCATAGCCTAGAAAGAAGAAACAAATCATCACAAACCTGGCTCCATGCCATTCCAAATTAAGACCTGCATCCTTAGAGTTAAACAAATAATCCTATTCCCCAGTGGAACAATCAAAACACACTTTAGTCTTAAACACATCATCCATCCCCAATGGGAACACCTCAAGTAAGCATTGTCAAGCATCATGGTATCACAAACAAGAGCACGTCCACGTGTATTATTTCTTTTCTAAATTTGTGTGTTCAATTGCGTTGTTTCGTGCCTAAATTCTTAGACCCTCATCAACGAGGGGCATCTGTGAACACCCAAATTTAACCACCAACTTTTATTCTATTAGTTTTTATTGTATTTTAGAGCCCAAGGTTAATTTTATTAATTTTTGGACTTTAATTTGTCTTAGAAACCTAATTTTGTGGAAACAAGAGGAATAATAGAGTATAAGCCATGGAATTGAGGAAAAGGAATAGAATCCTGACTTTGCGCACAAAAATCGGAATTCATAGAAAACCCGGACAAAGTAGGAATAAAGTGAACAGTAACCCGGACCCGATGGACCTCTTGCAACGACCGCCAGGCCCGGGCGGACATCCTTGGAAGACCACCTTGACACAGCGGTCATGTCGTGATGACCGCCACGCCATGTCGGTTAAGTGGTCCTATTTTGGCAACTTTCTCTGCTTCGAGCACAACCCACTTAATTAACGATTCTGGGAGCTTCAGGGGTCCAATCGACATGAAACTACTTGGAGACAAAACTAGACTTATAGGGCTTTCCCAAATATAAATTGCATAATTTTTGGCCCAGTAGATTAAGAGCAGTAATTGATTAAATTTGGCCCAGGCGTGCAGAAATCTAGCACCACCCTAGGCCCACTATTTTTGCAATATCTCGAGCTAAAGAATTCCGATTTAGGATTTCTTTATATGGTCAGAAATCTGGAAGAATTATCTATAACTTTACAGAGGGGTCCAGAGTTTGATTTCGTCGTCTACAGGGTGGAAATTGGCGTGCAAGTTACGGGTTACAAAACAGGTAAAGCACGACTAGTGAGCAAGTCAAGGATTTTGTTTCCAATCTGATCTAGGAGTCTTAAACCGACCTATGGATGAATTGTACACTATATATAGGTCCCTAGGATTACAGAGAAGGGGGTGGCAACGCTGAGTAGTGGTAAAGCACTCAATTTATCAAATTTTCTCTCGACACACACCCTAAAGTGCATTAGCTTGGAGAAACTCTTTAGATTTGATTTTATTCTTCAATTCCTATTGCTTTTCTCTCTCAAATATCATGTGGTTTTGCCCTAGTTGTGTTTTCTTATTAGTCTTTACAGAGAAGGAGTCAAATTCAAGGGCTTAGGAGCAATCACTCGCAATCCAGAGGTCAAGAACGTGAAGAACTCGCGTAGAGGCTCCTGCAGCGCGCAGTCTCGGAAATTAATTCATATCTAGAGTTCTAGACCTTGGATTGCTGAGATCATGGACTCTATGGAAAGCTAAGAGGAGGATAGACAACTTTTATGTTGAGCTCCGAGGCTGAGTCGATCATTTGGCTCGCTTAAAACCAGCTGCAAGTCGACTATAGTTTCTGTCCAGAAACTCTAGGTAAGTGTTCTAAACTCTTTTCGATTCTAAATCGCCTTGTTTGCTGCTGATTCAATGATATGATGATACTGTCATGTTTTCTTGAGTGTTTGCTTTCAATATAAGAACTACGTGAGCTTTGAACCCGGTCGCCGGGGTACGTAGGATGTCTCTAGTGGTGGAGACGCAAGCCAAATTATGTTTTAACCTTTTCTCTTCTCTTTTGTTCTTTTAATTCTCTGCTTTGCATGCTATTTTGATGATTATATGCTGTTGAAAATCTGGTTTACACACACGCACACGAGTACCAAAACACTAGTATTCGCTTAAATTGCATATTATATCGCCCAAGCATGGAAGGGGTGCCTCATACCTTCCTATTAATGACGAACCCCTGAGTCTTGCATCTTTGGTTCGCTAATCTGGTTGCTTTGTGGGTATAAGGAGTTATTCTTTGGTTTTTCCTGAGTTTTTCCACGGTAATAAAACTTGGGTGGCGACTCCATCGATTGTCACGAGGGTGAGAAAGTTCCGGATTCTCACAGTGGTGTTTTGTCTTAGGGTAATGGGGGTGAGTGTTTGATAGAACGATGTTTGATGGAAGAAAAAGGTAGTAGAAAAACACTTGTCTTCTTCATTATGACTTCTTCCTTCCTTCCCGGTTTTAAGGAATTGGTGATGAATTAGCATTCAGGCACTAAGGGTCACTTCCTCGTTTTTTCTTCTCCTTTCTTCTTTTCCTTTTTTATTCTTCGATTTCTTTTTTTTCCATTTTTTTTTCGAGGAGAGTGACCCTTTTGAACAAGTGCACTTAGAAAAAACTCTTTTGGAAGCTAGATTCATCTTTGGGAAGAAATTCTTCTAGACAAGTTGTAACGCCCCGGATTTTCATAATTGGATTTTTGGAATTTTTGAAATTTTTATTCCAATTTTACCCTTGAGGTATTTTTCGAGTTTTAGTCGGGGAAATAAATTATTATTCCTTGAAAATGTTAATTTTAAGTTGGTATTGTCCATGGTTCGGGTCCCGTGGAAAACTGATTCGAGATCGGGGTGAAACGCGAAGTTTAACGTGGATTCAATCGAAACTACGTCGTTTTGAAAAAAAAAAAAGAGAAAGCGCGTTGACCAGGCAGGGGGTTGACCGCGCCTAAGTGGACGAAGTTAAATTCAATCGAAACTACTTCATTTCCCGGTTGGATCCATAGAGCCGACAAGCATACAATTTATATCATACTTCCGTTTGTGTATTAAGTTTTATTATTATATTTATTATTCAGGGCCCCCTACTGTGTGCGTCGAGCTCGGTCCCGTCTCATGAGACAACCAGGCATAAGCCCAAATAAAACCAGGCACGAAGCCCAAACATATCCATAGAGAGAGAGAGAGAGAGAGGGAGGTAGAAAAGGGGAGGTAGAAGGAGGGAGGTAGAACCGGTCATTACAGACCCATATGCAAATCCGCATTTCACATGCTATCCCGAATGCAAACCCGAGGGGTATCACTTCCCGCTCGAACCAACCGGTCATCAGCACACAGTAGCCTATCTTCTACTATACATTATCTTTATTCACAAGTTATGTGTTTATGTGTGCCAAGAGTTGTGATCTAACAGGGTTGTGTGAATAATCAACTCAATCAATTATCTGGGTCTCCGACCCACAGTACATCACACAAACACCCAAAATCACTCCACATGTTATATTCGATAACAATCCAAATATCATGCTCATAAGCAAATAGTACACTTAGGCACACAATACGGATCACCGCATGTTAGCAAACAGGCATGCAACTCAAACAGACCAATCCAACAGGCTCATGCATACAAACATAAAAAGACGTATAAAGTCACCTCACCGACGATTCTCCTGTGGAGCTTTTCCCAAAACAGATCCTCCAGCTCCCGAGGTGTTACCCGTGCCTGAATACCGGCAGACATAAATATTACAAAACAATTACAATCAAAACGTGCATGCATGGTCACTAAATGCTCTACCGAGTTAAACCCGACCCTAACTAGCCAAATATGTAATTTTCGGGTCTAAGCCCGACATGGTGCACTCTCACCTGAACTCCGAGTATCGGGACCTAAGGTTCACCGGGCTTAAGCCCAACTAAGTCCAAAAGTCGCTCCCGGGCTTATGGTCCTCTCATTATATCCTTAACAGGTTCCTGGGCCTAAAGCCCATCTAAGTCCAAATTCAATTCCGGGCCTAGGGCCGACTTCCTTAAGTCCGTAATTAACCAAATATAAAGTTGGGCTCAAAGCCCGTTACTTAAATCCAAGATCAACCCGAGCCCAAAAGTTCCCGGCCTATGGTTCTACCCGTGTCGGTAAACTCCCGGCTATACATACACATAACCCCGCACACGGTATTCCACTAAATAACTTTAATTCTCGATACAACAATTATATCTACATTAATTATCACATGCCATGAATGAGATTAAAAACTCCAAATTACACATCGAGGTAATACCGTCAAGTGCCGGAACAAAACCAGAGCCTTCGCCGGAAAAATCCCGAGCCTCGCCGGATTCAGGTGAACCTCGCCGAAATTCACCAAAACCACCGGAACGAATCTATCACAGTCCCCCAAACATCCAATTCAACAACACAACACTCTCAAGAAAACCAAAACGAATTAATACAAAAGGGTAGTCACCGGAAAGCTTACCGGAATTCACTGCCCAAGAACCAAACCCGAACCTGTCCAACAAAAAATGCAACAGCTTTGCTGGCCGAGCCTGTCCAGAAACCATACACCACTGCCGCACACTAGACCCGAGCTCCAAAGCCTCTGTAGCCCGACGTGATCCGAACCCGAACCAAGCAACCCACTGTCCAAAAGGGCACCGACAACACCACCACCCTGCAACACAGACCTGCAGCCGCAATCTAGCAGAAACCACCAGCAAAACACGAACCAACACACCGACCACCGTCCACAAACTAAGCAACACACCCCGACACAACAACAACCACCACATAAGCCAAGAAGAAATCCGAACCCGAGAAGAAGAAGAAATTAAAAAAGGAAGAGGGAAAACAGGTCGGAAGCTTACCCGACCAAGGCGACAACGACGGCGACCTGAATCCACTCTGCAACAATGGTGGTGGCGGCGTGGAGTGATGGTAGACGGCGGCGGCGCTTCGTTAAGAAGGAGAGGAGGTCGAGTAAGTGGGTAAAGAAGAAAGGTAGAAGGGTACAGCGGCCAGAGGAAAGGAAGGTGGGGTGTTGATGATGACGAGAGGGAGAGTGAGAGAGAGAGAAAGAGAGAGAGGAAGAAGGAGAAGGAAGGTAGGAGCGGCGGCAAGGAGAAAAGAGAAAGAAAGAGAAAAGAGAAGAAGAGAAGAAAAAGGGAGATAGGGCTAGGGTTGGCCACCCTAGTGGACGACCCGTCGTCCGCTTAGGCGCGGTCAACCCCCTGCCTGGTCAATGCGTCCTCATTTTTTTTTTCTTTTCCAAAACGACGTAGTTGCAATAGAAACCACGTTAAACATCGCGTTTCACCCCGATCTCGAATCCGTTTCCCACGGGACCCGAACCATGAACAATACCAACTTAAAATTGACATTTCCAAGGCATAATTATTTATTTCCTCGACTAAAACTCGAAAATACCTCAAGGGCAAAATTGGAATAAAAATTTCGAAAATTCCGAAAATCAACTTATGAAAATCCAGGGCGTTACAGTTCTACCCCAGTTAAAAAAATTTCGTCCTCGAAATTACAAGATATGAAACATCAAAACAAATGGGGATACTGTTCCCGCATATGGGACTCAATCTCTCAAGTAGCCTCATTCGGGGAATGACGGCTCCATCTAACCCGAACCATAGGAATGGTACGACTCCGCAACTGCCGCACCTCCTGAGCCAAAATCTCCACCGGCTCCTCGACATAAGTCAAATCCTCAGAAGCCTCCACCTCTGTCGGGGATACAACATGACTAGGATCAGATCGATAACGCCTCAGCATCGAAACATGGAATACATCATGTATGCGCGACAGCTCCTCCGGTAAAGCCAACCTGTAGGCCAGCGGACCAATCCGCTCCATGATCTCATAAGGACCAATATAACGAGGGCTCAACTTGCCCTTCCTCCCAAACCGGATAACACCTCTCCAGGGAGCAACACGGAGGAAAACTCTGTCACCTACATTGTACTCCATCTCCTGACGATGCTTATCGGCAAAACTCCTTTGTCGGTCCTGAGCAGCTCTCATGCACTGCTTAACCACTTCGATCTGATCGACAGTCTCCTGGACTAGGTCCGGACCAATCACCTGTCTCAGACCTTCCTCATCCCAACAGATCGGACTACGACACTTCCGCCCATACAAAGCCTCATATGGCGCCATACCGATACTAGAGTGATACCCGTTGTTGTAGGCAAACTCAACTAACGGTAATGTCTCATCCCATGAACCACTGAAATTGAGCACACATGCTCTAAGCATATCCTCTAGCGTCTGTATAGTCCTCTCTGACTGTCCATCGGTCTGCGGATGGAATGCAGTACTGAAATTCAGCTTAGTACCCAAAGCTGACTGTATACTCTTCCAGAAGTGGGAAGTAAACCTCGGATCCCTGTCCGACACAATGGATAATGGAACCCCATGTAGACGGACAATATCCGAGACATACAACCTCGCAAGCTTATCCATTGTATCCGTCTGCTGAATCGGTAGGAAATGAGCTGACTTGGTCAACCTGTCAACAATGACCCAGATGGCATCATGTCAACAACGGGTCCTCGGTAACCCGATAACAAAGTCCATAGTGATATATTCCCACTTCCACTGCAGAATAGTCAAAGATCTCAACTTGCCGGCAGGAGCCTGATGCTCGGCTTTCACTTGGTGACAAGTCATACAACGAGCCACAAACTCCGCAACATCTTTCTTCATCCCGGGCCACCAATAATGACTCTTCAAGTTCTGGTACATTTTGGTGCTACCCGGATGCATAGCATACGGCGCGTTATGCGCTTCATCCATGATCCATCTCCTCAAATCATCAACATCCGGAACACACAACCGATCACCGGTCATCAAAGCACCATCCTCCCGGATATAGAAACTAGAACTCTCTCCACCGAGAGCCTTATCCCTCAACTCTACTAAATGAGGATCACCATACTGCAACTCCATGATCTTATCCCGCAAGGTCGGTCGGATGCTCAAACTGGCTAACAACGCCCCAGTAACATCCACCTCCAACTGTGCATCCAACGACCTCAGCTCCACCAAGGAAGGCAAAGCATAAGAAACTGGGTCCTCATCCGCAGAAACCACTCTCTTCCGGCTCAATGCATCTGCCACAACATTGGCCTTGCCCGGATGGTAATCGATAGTACAATCATAGTCCTTCAGAAGCTCAATCCAGCGTCTCTGCCTCATAGTAAGCTCCCTTTGGGTCATGATGTACTTCAAACTCTTGTGGTCTGTGAAAATCCGACACTTCTCACCGTATAGATGGTGTCTCCAGATCTTCAAAGCAAAGATCACAGCAGCTAACTCCAGATCATGGGTCGGATAGTTCCTCTCGTGAGTTCTCAACTGCCTGAAGGCATAAGCAATCACCCGACCCTCCTGCATCAAAACACATCCCAAGCCCAGACCAGAAGCATCACTGAATACCGTGTACTCCACTCCGGGTCTCGGAACAGTCAAAACCGGTGCAGAAGTCAACCGACTCTTCAACTCCTCAAAACTCTTCTGACAACGGTCATCCCAAGCAAAAGTACAGTTTTTCCTCAACAGCTTAGTCATGGGACCCGCTATTAAGGAAAAACCCTCAATGAACCTCAGGTAGTAACCAGCAAGTCCAAGAAAACACCGTATCTCAGATACACTCTTTGGTGGCTCCCAATCCATGACTACCTTAATCTTGGCCGGATCCACCATAATGCCCTCACCGGACACAATATGTCCAAGAAACGCGACCTCATCCAACCAAAACTCACAGTTGCTGAGCTTGGCATAGAGTTGTTCTTCTCTCAACCTCTGCAAAATCTGTCTCAAGTGGTCCTCATGTTCGGCCTTACTACTCGAGTAGACCAAGATATCATCAATGAACACTACCACAAACCGGTCCAGAAATTCATGGAAGACCTGCGGCATCATACACATGAACACTGCCGGTGCATTCGTCAGCCCGAATGGAACAACCACAAACTCATAATGACCATACCGAGTGCAGAATGCAGTCTTCGGTATGTCTTGCTCTGGAATCCGAACCTGATGGTACCCAGATCGCAAGTAAATCTTCGAGAATACAGATGCACCCTGCAACTGATCGAACAAGTCATTGATCCTGGGCAAAGGATACTTGTTCTTTACAGTCACCTTGTTCAACTGCCTATAGTCCACACACATCCGCATACTGCCATCCTTCTTCTTCACAAACAAGACCAGGGCACCCTAGGGTGAGATGCTCGGTCTAATAAAACCCTTTTTCCAACAACTCCTCCAGTTGTTTCTTCAACTCCTGAAGTTCTGTCGGAGCCATTCTGTAGGGCGGTATAGAAATAGATGCAACTCCCGGTACCAAGTCAACTGTATACTCCACCTCCCGCTCCGGAGGCAACCCAGGTAAATCATCAGGAAACTCCCGAACAATAGGGATATCCTCCACTCCAGATACTGGTACCGAAGAATCCACCACATGAGCTAGAAAGGCATCACAACCCTCTCGAATCATCCTGAAAGCTTGGATGGCCGAGATACAACATGTCGATAGGGCACTTCGCTCCCCAACTAACACCAATCTACGCCCCAACAGAGAAGATAAGGACACTTCCCTGGCCCGACAATCAACTACAGCCTGGTGTCTGGACAACCAATCCATGCCTAAGATAACATCAAACTCTCCCAAGTCCATGACAGCAAGATCAGAAGGGAAACTCTCACTATCATACTCTATCGATACATCTTTACAGACTCGATCAACAACTACTATATCTCTAGTGGGTAAACGAACTATCAAGGGTCTACTAAGATTATCATCTTCTATGTTATGAGTAGTCATGAATGCATGTGATACAAAAGAGTGTGTTGAACCTGGATCAACTAAAGCATGTGCATACTGACCAAAAACCATAAAGGTACCTGCTATAACCTCTGGAGCATCAGCAGCCTCCTCCCGGGTGATGGCATAAACCCTAGGAGCTGCAGCAGACTGAGTCGCACCTCCGCATTTCGGAGCTCCAGAACCCCCACGACCTCGGCCCTGTTGTCCGCCACCCCTGTTCGGACCAGAAGAAACAGCACCACTAGCCACAGAACTCTGCACAGTATACTGGGAACCACTGCCACCAATATCCTTAATCCACTTGTAGCAAGATGACTTCTGGTGTCCCAGCTTATTGCAATACTAGCATGCACCTGAGAACCGTGCTGAGAAAGCCCGTCCCTGAGAGCCAGACTGATAGGACCGTCCTCCTGAGGATCTGCCTGGTCCACCCTGATAACTCTGCCCTCGAGACTTCTTCGAACCCTGGTAAGAAGAACCCTGTCCACCAGAATAATCTGCACCTCCGGCATCAGAATACTGCCTCTTCTGTCCTGAAGCAGATGACTGCTTCCTCTGCTCGGCCATCCTAGCCTCCTTCCCGATCAACTTAACCCTCTCAGCATCAAAAGTAGCCTCATAAACTGCCTCCTAGGTCTTGTGCCCTCCACCAGCCACAGCTAGCGCCAACTCTGTACGTAAGCCGTTAACAAACCATCTACACTTAGTCACCTCATCGGGCACAAACTCCCTAGCATAAGAGAGAAGGATGCTGAACCGGATCCTGAAAGCTGATACAGTCTCATCTAGACCCTGCTTCACCTCAAGAAAGTGCCTCTTCTGCTCCTCCAAAAAACGAACAGTAAGGAACTCCTTGTAGAATTTCTCCTTGAAATCCTCCCAAGGCATCTCCACAGGCTTCGGTAGGTTGGCCACAAGTTCCTGCCACCATGTCAATGCATACCCCGTGAACGTGTGTGCCGCAAATCGAGCCCTCTGCTCAGGTGCACAGGTGAACTTCTCCAGAACATTCTCCACCTGGCGAAACCAATCATCAAACTCCTTGGCTTTGCCCTCTTCACCTGAGAATTCCTTCACTGCAGACTTATCCATGTGTTTGTATCCACTCTCCATACCACCTGCTGTAACAGGTGCTACTGGCTGGGCACCCTGCTGTTGCTGCTGAAACTGCTGCCACTGCAAAAAGGCCTAATACTACTGGAACGCTGGGTCCACAACAAGTGGCACAGGTGGCACAACATTCTGTCCTCCTCCCCCTGCAGCATTATTCTCTGCTGCATTATTGTTCCCCTGACCAACGGGAACCTGCATCACCGACACATTTTCGGAGACATGAGTAGCGGCGTCATCCTCAGCATTGTGCTGCCCCTAGTGATCCATATCAACGCCTATATGAATGCAAATGAGTCAAAAACACTTTTTAAGTCATAATCCGGAAACAGGCTTAAACACAGAAATCACTTTGAAAACAAGGTTTAAAACACTTTTTAAAACCAAGGATCTGAAGCCTGCTCCGCTACCAAGCTGAAACACCCGTGTCCCAATTTTATAATAAACTACTTAAACTCATGGGAATTACCAAAATACCCCGAAACACAGGACACGAAACCCAATGCCAAACATTATCCAAAATCCTTAATAAAACGAGATGTCATAAACAATAAAATCAAACCGGCCTATCAAGACATGAGTTAACCCGGCATCCTGCCGATACATCATCAATTACCAGATCCCGGCAACCCGCCGATAAAGTAATCAAAATCAAGATGACATCTCAACAAAATCCAATGCAGCTGAACATGAAGATAAAATAAAAACAAAGTAAAAATGAAATGCAAGTCGGCTCAATGGATCCAACCGGGAGAAGAGGCACAGCTACCTGCTGAGATAACCACGTCCGTACTCTGGAAGGGTAGGAAGTGACTGCAGGCTACCTAAGAGTCTGAAAAACAACGTTGACGATTATGTGAGTCGCCTACTCAGTGAGCAGTATAAATCTAATTATGTAGGTGTGCAGAAACAAGTTCGAAAGGAAAGAAGAGAAACAAGACAAGTACGCAAACATACAACAACCAGTACTAACATGCCAAGTCATTCAAGCAAACAGTTCATTACTCTCCATCTGTTGTGTGTTAAGTTTTCTTGTTATAATTTATTATTCAGGGCCCCCTACTGTGTGCGTCGAGCTCGGTCCCGTCTCATGAGACAACCAGGCATAAGCCCAAATAAAACCAGGCACGAAGCCCAAACATATCCATAGAGAGAGAGAGAGAGAGAGAGAGAAAGAGGGAGGTAGAGAGGGGGAGGTAGAAGGAGGGAGGTAGAACCGGTCATTACAGACCCATATGCAAATCCGCATATCACATGCTATCCCGCATGCAAACCCGATGGGTATCACTTCCCGCTCGAACCAACCGGTCATCAGCACACAGTAGCCTATCTTCTACTGTACATTATCTTTATTCACAAGTTATGTGTTTATGTGTGCCAAGAGTTGTGATCTAACAGGGTTGTCTGAATAATCAACTCAATCAAATATCCGGGTCTCCAACCCACAGTACATCACACAAACACCCAAAATCACTCCACATGTTATATTCCATAACAATCCAAATATCATGCTTTTAAGCAAATAGTACATTTAGGCACACAATACGGATCACAGCATGTTAGCAAACAGGCATGCAACTCAAACAGACCAATCCGACAGGCTCATGCATACAAACATAAAAATACGTATAAAGTCACCTCAACGACGATTGTCCTGTGGAGCTTTTCCCAAAACAGATCCGAACCCGAACCAAGCAACCCACTGTCCGAAAGGGCACCGACAACACCACCACCCTGCAACACAGACCCGCAGCCGCAATCTAGCAGAAACCACCAGCAAAACACAAACCAACACACCGACCACCGTCCACAAACTAAGCAACACACCCCGACACAACAACAACCACCACATAAGCCAAGAAGAAAATCCGAACCCGAGAAGAAGAAGAAATTAAAAGAGGAAGAGGGAAAACAGGTCGGAAGCTTACCCGACCAAGGCAACAACGGCGGCGACCTGAATCCACTCTGCAACAATGGTGGTGGCGGCGTGGAGTGATGGTAGACGGCGGCGGCGCTTCGTTAAGAAGGAGAGGAGGTCGAGTAAGTGGGTAAAGAAGGAAGGTAGGAGGGTACAGCGGCCGGAGGAAAGGAAGGTGGGGTGTTGATGATGACGAGAGGGAGAGTGAGAGAGAGAGAAAGAGAGAGAGGAAGAAGGAGAAGGAAGGTAGGAGCGACGGCAAGGAGAAAAGAGAAAGAAAGAGGAAAGAGAAGAAGAGAAGAAAAAGGGAGATCGGGCTAGGGTTGGCCGCCCTAGTGGACGACCCGTCGTCCGCTTAGGCACGGTCAACCCCCTGCCTGGTCAACGCGCCCTCATTTTTTTTTCTTTTCCAAAACGACGTAGTTTCAATAGAAACCACGTTAAACATCGCGTTTCACCCCGATCTCGAATCCGTTTCCCACAGGACCCGAACCATGAACAATACCAACTTAAAATTGACATTTCCAAGGCATAATTATTTATTTCCGCGACTAAAACTCGAAAATACCTCAAGGGCAAAATTGGAATAAAAATTCCGAAAATTCCGAAAATCAACTTATGAAAATCCGGGGCGTTACACCATGGGCCCAGGGAACTACTTATGGACTTAGTTGGGCTTGAGCCCGGTGAACCTTAGGTCCCGATATTCGGAGTTTAGGTGAGAGAACACCTTGTCGGGCTTAGACCCGGAAATTACATAAATGGCTAGCTAGGGACGGGTTTAACTCGGTTGAGCATTTAGTTATCAAGCATGCACGGTTTGACTGTAATTGTTTTATAATTATTGTGTGTGCCGGTATTCAGGCACGGGTAATACCTCGGAAGCTGGAGGATCTGTCTTGGGGAAAGCTCCACCGGACAATCGACGTTGCGGTAACTTTATATATCTTTTTATGTTTGTATGCATGAGCTTGTTAGATTGGCCTGTTTGAGTTGCATGCCCTGTTTGCTAACATGCTGGGATCCGTATTGTGTGCCTATGTGTTACAATTTGCTTATGAGCATGATTTTTGGATTGTTATGGAATATAACTTGTGGAGTGATTTTGGGTGATTTGTGTGATGTACTGTGGGTCGGAGACCCGGATATTTGATTGAGTTGATTATTCACACAACCCTGTTAGATCACAACTCTTGGCACACATGAGCTCATAATTTGTGAAAAGAATAATGAACAGTAGAAGATAGGCTACTGTGTGCTGATGACCGGTTGGTTCGAGCGGGAAGTGATACCCCTCGGGTTCGCATGCGGGATAGCATGTGATATGCGATTTAGCATATAGGTCTGTGATGACCGGTTCTACCCCCTTCCTTCTACCTCCCCCTTTCTACCTCCCTCTTTCTCTCTGTCTCTCTCTCTCTCTCTATGGATATGTTTGGGCTTCGTGCCTGGTTTTATTGGGCTTATGCCTGGTTGTCTCATGAGACGGGACCGAGCTCAATACACACAGTAGAGGGCCCTGAATAATAAATATAATAATAAAACTTAATACACAAACGGAAGTATAATATAAATTGTATGCTTGTATGTTGTTGGCATGTTAGTACTGGTTATTGTATGTCTGCATACATGTCTTGTTTCTCTTCTTTCCTTTTGGACTTGCTTTGCGCACCTACATAATTAGATTTATACTGCTCACTGAGTAGGCGACTCACATAATCGCCAATATTGTTTTTCAGACTCTTAGTTAGCGTGCAGCCTCTTTCTTCTTTTCCCGGAGTGCGGACGTGGATATCCCAGCAGGTAGCTGTGCTTCATTTCCCGGTTGGATCCATAGAGCCGAATTGCATATCATTTTCTACTTTTGTTTTATTTAATCTTTATCTTCCGCTGCATTGGATTTTGATGAGATGTCATCTTGATTTCGATTACTTTATCGGCGGGTTGCCGGGATTTGGTATTTGATGATGTATCGGCAGGATGCCGGGTTGATTTGAGGCTTGTTAAGCTGGATTTTTTTGTTCTTTATGACATCTCGGAATATTAAGAATTTCTTTCCAGATAATATTTTGATATTGGTTTTCGTGTCCTGGGTCTCAGGGGTATTTTGGTAATTTCCTTGTGTTTAAGTATTTTATTGTAAAATTGGGACACGGGTGTTTCACAAGTGTTCAAGGTAAATGTCAACATGGAGGTCAGGTTGGAAGGGTGTCAAAAGGCTAGAAGCGGCATATGTTTGAAGGTTGGTGAGGGTAAGCGTTTGGAGTCGGCTAAGGTTGATGGAATGTAGGTAAGTGTTTGGATTTCACCCAAAGAATAAGGTTTTCATAGTTCATTTTATGGTCCCCTAAAGTGATCCAATGGAATCTCATGAAGTCATACACAATCAATTTGCCACATAAACACAAGAGATAAGAAAATCAAGATTTTATTCCTCATGTGAAAATCAAAGTAAAATGATGACAGTGTTGACTGCTAGCAAATTATGGCTAACTCAACTTCCAAACTCTAAAAGGTAAATGCACGGCCTCCCCAATTCTTGGTCATCGCCTCCCGTATTCGGCGCATGAGTAACATGTTTGGTCCTGGAATGCATCACCTTTGTCACCTCGTGTCATCACCATCTCATCATTTCACTGCCACTTCCATCATCGTCATCTCATACCCTATGGTCCTTTCCTCCCTCCAAAAAAATCAAGACTTGCGTCGCCTCTCATGAGAAGGTCCAAACGTCGACTCTCCTCATCTCCTTGTCTCCTCACCGTACCTCATCTCACCTTATCCTCTCCTTGTGATTTTCTTCATTGTTTCTCCCTAGAATTGGGACTTACGTTTTTTCCCATCAGAAGGCCACTTGGATCGGGTCGACTCATCTCGGTTCTTTGGCTTAGCTTACAATAAAATTCGGGGCTTACATCTCCCTCTCAAGGAGAAGGCCCAGTGGCAATGTCTCGACTCATCGGCTCAGCTCATAATCCTCTACTCATCAACTCGGCTTGTGGGTTTTGCTCCTCGGCTCGCTTATTAACTCAGTTCATAAATAGAAATTGGGGCTCACATCTTCCTTCTTGGAAGAAAGCCCAAAAATTTTGTGCCTCGTCATTGCCTTTCCCTACTTCCCACCTCTTACCTTAGGATACATCCACGACTCCCAATGCCTCCATGATCTTATTGCCTATCGTATACCCGTAGGATTGTCGTCTTCGGGATGCAGCGTTACTCTTTAGTCTCTTTATCATCTCCTTCCAATCAAGGCATTACTCTCCCGTGGTGTCCTAGGGGTTCGAATCTCCTGTGATAAAGTTCATGGTCATCGAGAATCCTAGGCTTAAGCTTTGTCTTACCTCAAAAGCACTTTGTGGGGAATTAGGATAGAATACATTTGCAAAGTAATCTTTTCTTTTTGAGAAAACTCGAGTTTCAAGAAGGATAGAGACTTCGAAAACGACACACCTTGGCTCGATGTTTTTTTAAAAAAACATGTGATGCGATATTCAATGCATGCAAACATGGATTTCCAAAAACAAGGTAGACCGACTACTAGAGAACCAACATCGAAAATCATCATCAATACTTGTCTGTAGACCTATAGAGAGGAGTGTGTTTTTCTAGACTCTTCAATTTGCGCCACACAATTTTATACCCTTTGCAGAGTTATTACGGCGGTCCCGATTACACAATGCCCAAACATCTCTTTTTTTGGTTTTTCTAGTTTTTTTTTTGTTTTCCCTTGGTGACACTACTAAGCATGCATAGACTCAAGTAAAAGAAAACACAACACATATATACAACACGAATGAACATTCATCACCCAAATACAAGTACCACCTATTGATTTATCATGCATGAGATGCTCAGGGTATGCAGCTGTTTGGGGGCTAAAGAACCGTCGCTAAGGGATAGCTTGGTCTACTCACATGTGACGTAGGACGCCACGTGAGGTCGCTGACCTATTAACCCCTATCATTGCTAAACGGTGAGAAATGGGTTCACTCTGGCCGATAACCCCGTAGGACGATATGTACCGGACCAGGATCCCCTCACCCTCTTATGGTAGAAGCTTCACAACATAATCCGTGAATGCAAGGCATATACATGACAAACAAAAAGCATATATTCATCAATGATTGCACATAATCTCTTAAACTGAGACTGCCTTCACTGGATCCTTCCTCTCGGGTTTAGCACTTTTCCTCCAACGGTTTGCTCAAATCTGCCTCCTTCCTCATTTCTTCTTGACCTCATGCTGCTACTGACTCCTTGCTACTCCTCTCCATGAAATTCCTCCAGAATTTCGATTTCTAAGTCTTGGTATTATTTCTCATAATTAGAGAGTTTTCCCAAGCACCTAGCTTATGTGTGTATAGAGGGAGAAGGGAGAGAATTGGTGAGTTTTGAGGGTGAATAGGGATCTTATTTATAGTGCTCTAGGGGTCTGAACGTGGTGCTGATCTAAGGATTAGGATTGAAACCCTAGAACAAACAGTAGATACCCTAGATCAAGTAAAAAAGGAATAGATCGAAAAACTGCCAACACTGGGAGCGAAGCCCGCCAAGTGCCGGCGGTCATCTCGCGATGTCTGCCACGTGCTGGCGGTCATCTCTCCAAGCCTGCCAGGTGCTGGTGGTCATGTCGCCATGTCCGTAGGCACCTGTTTCCTTTCCCGTTCTCTCCTTTCCAGTTCCGATTCTCATTACTCCGGCCCAGCTTGATTCCCATACCTTCCAAAATGGTTTTTCGCCTGTTTTCAGCTCCAGAGAACCTCCTAACTTGTAGCCTACCCACACCCTTCTTCCTAATTTAATTTTCCTCCTCCTCACTCCACTCTACATACCATAAACACCAAAAATAAATAAGGAATTATTTTAATCCGAATTTCTTGACGAAATTCAGACTAAAAGGCCACTAAGCTCAGTGCTTTTGATGGGCCAATATTGCTGGAGGATCCATATTTAATTGGTCTAAGCCCGTAACTCATTCAAATACCCAAAATCATCTCAATTGGGTACAAAAATAATTAAAAGGCCTAAAACAATTAAATATCCACAATTTATTAATTTCAAACCTTTAAATACACCAAACTCAGAATTAAATCATCTCAATAATTCCAAGTTAATTGTACCAAAAAAATCCGAATTAATAAAACATTAATACTCTATTGAATTACAAACACATTTCACCTAAGGATCGAATCATCTCATCGATCTATAGACAATAACATATTTATAATTCAATAAAATATCAGTGGATCAAATTTGGGGTGTTCACAGATTATTGGATTGTTGGTTAAGAAGAAGGTGTAAAGGAATAGGTGAGGAGGCCCAATTAATCTTGGGTCGGGTCCTCACAGCTGGCCACTCCACTAGGGAAGTAGTGGGTTTAAGAAACTTTGTGCAATCGTTGAACTGTGTATGCCTTTTTATGTCTCATCATAAGTGCCTTGCATTCATGATGATTGATGTGAAGCCTCTACCGTAAGAGGACGAGGGAATCCGAGTCCACTACAATGCTTTTCTTAACTGATAGTGGCTTGAGTGAACCCGTTTCTCGCTGCTCTGCAATGATAGGGATTAATGGGCCTTGGACCTTATGTGTTATCCATTATCACATGTGAATAGGTTAAACTATTCCTTAGCGGCAGTCTTTTGGCCCCTAACCAGCTGCATCCCCTGAGCATCTCTTGCATAATGAATCAATAAGTGGTATGTGCATTTGGGTGATTATTGTTGTGAGTTCAAGTAAATATAAATAGAGTGCCCTTTTCGTTTCTACATACCTAGAGAAAAAACCAAAAACAAAAAAAATGTGTATCAAGAGATTCCTTGGGTACCTAAAACATTTGTCGTCATCCTCCCAATATTGGGGCAAGATGGGTGAGGATAATACTACCAATATGAACGCGGCCATGGAATCTCTGTTGAAGGATCCGGAAGTGAGGAATGCACTGTTAGCATTAAAGTAAGGGGAGATTGTGTCTCCTAGGAGTGACGGGGGGCAAGCTTCGAAGCAAGGCATCGGGGATGATGCTGTAGTAATGATTCGGTAGTACAGGAGCCCAAAGGAGATGGAGAGAGACTCAAGAGAGTGGAAGAGTTATTGAGGACCATGAAGAGAAAAAAGGACGATTGGAACCTAGATCGTTTATCTTTGTTCCCCGAAGCCCGTTTACCTAAAAAGGTCAAGATGCCCGACATCGAGAAATTTAATAGGATAGAATGTCCTACAACCCACTTGAAAATCTATATGAGGATGTTGCAACCCATCAGGATAGGGCCGAAATTAATGGCCCAATTGTTTCAAAGGACTTCGTCATGAGCGGCCCTGAAATTGTTTATGACCTTGGACGAGAGTAAGGTGAGCAAGTGGGAAGACATTTGCAAGGAATTCTTGAAGCAATACAACTACAATACTGAAGTGGATGTAACTAAGATGGACCTTGAGACAACGAAGCAAGAAGCCCAAGAAACCTTCTCTGATTTCATCTCAAGGGGGCACAATAAGGCTTCCCTGATGGTAAACAGACGTACCGAGGGAGATCAGATATAGATGATGATTAAGAACCTTCAGCCAGTTTATTATGACTGCATGGTTAGTAATTATTATGCCAATTTCAAGGCACTTACTGGGGCCGGAATAGAATTGGAAGATGCTCTCAGCTCAGGGAAATTCATGATTTCAGCGGACGCTTCAGCATCTAGGAGGAATTTTAGTGTGACTCGAGGAAAGTAATCGGCTGGGGTGAACCATATGATTGCTCAGACGCTATTTCAACTTGGGTAAAAATCAGGGGGGTTTACCCCTTTGTCCATGTCTTTAGGAAAGATGTTCAGAAAATGTGTGGAGCAAAATGTGCTGCAATCTTTGGAACCCAAGCCTGATTTGCCTGATAGAGGAGACCCGAGCAAGTATTGTGAGTTTCATCAAATGGTTGGGCATGTCACTGATAATTGTCTTCGACTCTGCCACAAGATCCAAGACCTGGTGGAACGAAAAGAGATCATATTGACTCATCAGGGTGGCACCAAGGGGATCAATACTACTGAATGGATGGATGAAGAGAATTGTTTCGTGCTCAACATCGACCCAGGAAAGGAAGAAGGAAGGTTTGCAAAAATGGTCACCTATGATACCAAGCAGGCGGGTAGGAACTGGGAACAACACAAACCATGTGTCATTTTCAAAACGGCCGGGGAGGAAACTGAGATAGATCCCTTTGTAGCACCCTAGTCTGAAAGCAAATCTGAACAGATGGTGTAACCTGAAAGCCTCCTTTTTTTTTTTTTTAGGCTCACAAGATCAGGCTCATGTAGTTCTCTTCTTTGGTCTGTTGTTTTGTCTCTTTGGATGAGAATTTTTTCTTGCTCAAACGGCTTGATTAGAGACCTCTATCTTATTGGGGCTTTGATCAAGATTATTATCATTAATAGTCCACTATCAGATTGACGTCCAGATATTTCAGGGAGTTTGTCCAACACACCATATTCATATGAACCATATATGTAAAAAGACATCATTGAAATAACAGAAAGAGTGCCCCTTTTATTGAAACAAAACACAACATAAACTTGCCCATTAAACTCTCAACTAAGCACTCTGCAAAAGTCAACATACAAATCCTCAAGCGATCCCACCTTCCCCAAAAAGATGCCTACAACCAAAATCCCCGTCTTCATCTATCTTCCTCTTTCCTTCTTCATCTTCCTCCCTCATTTCTTTGGGATAGCAGTCAAAGAATAGCTCAAATCTTGGTTTTCTGGTCTTCATGATGCTACACATCCATGGTTCAGAGAAGCCGCAAAAGGGAAAGTCCTCTCCTTCCTTCACAAAATATCCATTCAGTGTTTTGAAGTATGGAGTCATGGGAAAATCCCATTCCCGTTTGTTCTTGTGGGCTGCTGCCTTAGCTAGGTTCTTCACCTTTTGCTCTTCTAGCTCTACCGGAGACGGAACATATCCCAAACCAAAACGAAGCACAGCACTCGAAATTTCATGGACCTCTAACACTCCTTGCTGCCTCCTTCCTAATCCTATAGTCGGAAAATACTTCATCTTTCCCATAATGCTCATGACCGATGAATTGCCAAACGGGTCACAATAAGGAGGTCTCATAATGGGCTTATCTGTCATTATGGTACTGATAGATTCGAAAACAAAACCAGATAAAGACACCTCTTCTTCTTCTTCTTCAATCCCACATATCGGTTTGATATTCTTTTCAGCCATTTCCTCTTTAATGGTGACTATCCCCCCTTTGTAAGGGAACCGCAACATCTGATGTAAGGTGGAGGCTATAGCTCGGGCTTGGTGCAGCCATGGTCTTCCAAGGAGCAAATTGAAACTCGATGCGATATCGAGCACTTGGAACTCTACCAAGAAAGGGGCGAGCCCGATGGTAACTTCCAGTTTCATCATGCCCAACACTTCTCTTCTGGCATTGTCATATGCCCTGACCATAGTTCGGGAGGGTAGGAAATCCTCAGCTTCAAATCCTAAGGAACTCGCGGTCTAATGGACAGACATTCAGGGCGGATCCGTTATCTATTAATACCAAGGGTATCTGGTTTTCCTTGGCCTGAACGGTTATGTATAGGGCATCAATATGGGCTTCCCTACCCGAGCAGAGGTCTTTGTCTGAGAAGGATATTTGATTGTCAACTTCTACTGAAGCTATCATGTTGGCTAATGCATCTGGTGCGGTATCAATGGGGACATGGGCCTTGCTTAAGGTTTGGAGTACCTTTTCTCGATGTGGGCGAGATGACATCAGTAAACCCCAAATAGAGATATTGGCCTGAGTCATCTTCAGTTGCTTTATCACCATGTCTTCTTCAGGATCTGTTATTTCTTCCGGTTCATCTAGGTGAAGGGGAGCCCTTCTTGTCACCCTTCCTGATCTAGTGATGACATCAACTTCTTCATCAGATTCTTCATACCAACTCAGATCGAGCACATAGCATGGCAGCTCAGGCTTGGAATCGACCTCCATCATGTCGACTTCTCCAAGTAAGGGCAGGGGATTCGACTTGGTGTTCGGTCTTGTTAAGCAGAATTATTTCATTCCGTTCTATCAAATCCTGGATCTCATGCCAAAGTCAAACGCAATTGTCTGTAGCATGCCCCGCCACCTGATGGAATACACAGAATTTATTAGGATCCCCTCCAAAGGTAAGACCAGGTATCGGCTCCAGAGGCTACAATAAATTCTTTTCCACACATTTCTGCAGCATTTTTCCTAAAGACATAGGGAGGGGAGTAAAATCCCTCCTATTCGACTCAACCTGTAGTGGGGCCTAAACGGCAACATGGTTCACCTCGGCGTGCTTCTTTCCATGGGGTGCATTAAAATTTCTTCTAGAGGTGTCTATAGGCATCTTGATCTTACCCGAACTAATAGCATCTTCCAATTGTATTCCTGCCCCCAATGAGTGATTTAAAATTGGCATAATAATTGCCAACCATGCGATCGTAGTAAATTGGCTGCAGGTTCTTGATCACCATCTGCACTTGATCTTCTTCTATGGGTCTGTCCACCATTAAGGATGCTTTATTACACCACCTCGAGATGTATGCGGAAAATGTCTCTTGATTCTCTTGCTTGGTTGTCTCAAGATCCCTTTTGGTCACATCCACCTCAGTATTGTAATTATACTGCTTCAAGAATTCTTTACAGAGGTCCTCCCATTTGCTTATCTTGCTCTCATCCAAGGTCATGAACCATCTCAAAGCTTCTCTAGATAAAGTTCTTTGGAATAATTGGGTCATTAATTCAGGCCCAATCCACATAGGTTGCAACATCCTCACATAGATCTTCAGGTGAGTTGTGGGACATCCTGTCCCATTAAACTTCTCGATGTCTGGCATCTTAAACTTTTCAGGCAGGCGGGCCTCGGGGAATAAAGACAAGCGATCCAAATTCCAATCGTCCTTTTTCTTCTTCATGGTTCTCAGCAGATCCTCCAATCTTCTAAGTCTCTCCAAATCTTTCTTAGATTCTTGCACCACCAAATCACCATCCTAAACCATCACCACATTATGCTCGCCATCCGGTTTTGAATTTTGTCCCCCATTACTCCTAAAGGACGTCATCTTCCCTTTCTTCAAGGCTTGGAGTGCTTCCATGATATTCGGATCCATGAGTAAATTCAGAATTTCCTCCGGTAATTTGACACCATTTTCCTCACTCATGTTGCCCTAATGTTTAAAGGACTGGTGTTAGGGCCTTCGACTCCCCAAAGACTATCTCACACATGTCTTTCTGGATTTATATATGGGGGAACGAACGAAGGGGCACCTCATGTATTTCTACTTAAACTCACAACAACAAACACTCAAATGCACGCAACACCTATTGATTCATCCTGCATGAGATGCTCAGGGTATGCAGCTGGTTGGGGCTAAAAAGACAGCCGCTAAGGAATAGTTTGGCCTACTCACATGTGGTAAAAGATATCGCGTAAGGTCCAAGGCCCATTAATCCCTATCATTGCATAAGCAGTGAGAAACCGGTTCACACAAGCCACTATCGCTTAAAGAAAGCATTGTAGCGGACTTAGATCCCCTGGCCCTCTTACGGTAAGTGCTTCACAACATTTAACATGAATGCAGGGCACTTATGATGACACATAAAAAGGCATACAAGATTCAATAACTGCACAAAGTTTCTTCAATCCTCAAAGTCCCCAACGGAGTCGCCAGCTGTGAATACCCAACCCAAAATCACTTGGGCCTATTCACCTTTCCTTTACACCTTCTTCATAACCGTCATCCAACATCTTTGAAGTCGCCAACCAAATTTTATTAAGGGAAAAAAACTTGGGAAAAACCCTTCATGTGACTCCATTTAGGCAACTGATTAGCGAACCAAAGATGCTGGACCCGGGATTCGTCATGGATGGGAAGGTGTTAGGCACTCATCCATGTTTGGGGCGAAATTTTGTGCAATTATAGGACTTTGTATGCCTTGTGCAAGTGTGTAAGAGTGAGCACCAAGACACAAAATAACTGAATATTAAAAAGGAAGGGGAGAAGAAGAAGATTGGGCTTGAGTTTCCGCCATTAGAAACCACCTACATACCCCGGCAACCGGGTTCAAAGCACACGTAGTTCTTGACATGGCATCACAATAATCACATCATCATCAACATCAACATCTCAACAATAATTGGTCAGACAAAAAGGGATTAGGATTACCTCCTATAGCCTTCCTCTAGCTCTTTGGTTTGGGTTGTGCCTTTCACACAATTTCCTCCCACTCCTCAACTCAATCTTGGAGTTCTTCTTGGTTTTCCCCTTCGCTGCCTTGAATGGATGATGCTACCCATGAAATTCTACCAGAGTTTTGCCTATGGAACTATTTCTTAAGCTTGAAGAGATAGAATTTCTCCAAGCTTCAAAGCTTTATGAAGAGTGTTTGTGTAATAGAATGTGTGTCCCCTGAAATGTGAGAGGAGGGTTCTATTTATAGTGTTCTGGGTAGCCTAGGGGCGTGGACCAACTTAATGATCAAGGTAATGGCCAAAAATCAGGGCCAAAACCGAGTAGAATCAGAATACGGGCGAAAATCGGGGAGAAAACGCGTTTCTGGAGGTGCATGACCGCCATGGTTGGCGGTCATCCTATGGATGACAGCCAGGCCGGGCGGTCATGGGTGGAAAACCGCCCGCGCCTACGCGTTTTACCCGTTCTTTCCTTTTTCAGTCCCGATTCTCCCCTAATTCCTCCCTGATTGATCCTACCGCGTAATTAACCCCTAGACTGCTCAGAATCCTCTGCTTTCTTGATTACTACTCCCCTCCATCATCTCCTAATTGACTAATTACACATAGATTCCTCATTTTAAGCCAAAATCATACCAAAAAATTCTTGCTATTAAGGAATGATTTAACTCTCATTTTCCATAAAAATCAGAGCTAAACTTGTCTGCAAGCAAGGTGTTAATGGGCGGTACAACTCTGAAGAAAAGTCCACACCTTTTAAATTGGACCATTACATTTATCTTCAATCCAAAAAAATAAATATAATTGGGTTCAATAAATAAACAAGCCCGAATTTAATGAGATAAGATACATTTTAGCAATTTAGTCCTTAACATATCCTACGATTAAATCGTCTCATTAATCCTAGGCACATAAAAGTCTTAAATACTATAACGTATAAATTCTATTAAAATTAAACCCCATCCGTGCTTCAATCCAAGACTAACTCATCAATCTTATGATTTAAACATGTCTGGAGTCTAACCTTAATAGAATCTTTATGGGTCAAATTTGGATGTTCACAACATCCAATCTTGAGTTGATCATCTTTCTTTCTTCAAAATGATTGTTTGTGCACACATTCGTTCCTCTTTTGTCTTTGTTTGGATTGTCCGATATCAACACCGGGAGCTTTGACGATTTCTCCCTTGTATTTAAGGACCTTCGGTGATTGATTTTTGCAATTCCTCCTTGTGTGCACCTTGGCATTTTATACCATTCTTGAAAATTCTTCTTGCTTCGAAACAATTTTACTTGTGCACATATTTGCTCTTTTCTTCTGGTGATTTCTCCTTGTGTGCACTTCGGCATTTCATACTATTCTTGAAGCAATTCGTTGCATGGACCATCTTGGATGTGTAGAGATCGATGTGCCCTTGTCTTTGAAAAATTCTTTGGTAAAGATCGTAATGGGATCTTCCCAACGGGTTTTGAAATGGGTATGATTCATGAAAGAAAAATATACGATAGCCGTAGAGAGGGCTCAAAGGGTTAATGGTGAGTTGATGTAGGTAATCAAAGAAAATTCGGCTATCACGTTGTAGGCTCAAAGAGGGTTTATCGAGGGATGATGCTACTGGGTAGGCTTTTGTTGGCATGCAGGCTTAAGCAAAGAGTGCCTAAATCATATCCTTTATCAAGAAACCATTTAACAAATCGCTTTGAAAGGGCCTGGCAATTTGTTCTAGGATACAGATGTTGACGTCAAGATGTTTTTCAAAAAGATAAGCATAGGGTGTTCGGAAAACAAACGTCGGGTTAAGCAGCACAAAAAATTCAAAACTCCAAGAATCATCGTTGGCTATCCATCAAAAAAAATTCCCCTTAATCATGGCAATTGGTGGGTTTTAAAAAATTATTTTTTCACTCATGGTGTCATAAAGGTAGGATTTTCAGTCAATTCGGTTCATGGCCATCAAGAATCCTAGATTTAGGCTTTGTTTTATTTCAAACAACAATTGGTGGAAAACATGATGGAATATACTCGCAAAAGATGTTTCTTTTCTTTGAAAACAATCACCTTTTTTTTCTTTTGAGAAAACTCAAGCTTCAACAAAGACGATGCACCTCGACTCGATTTGTTTGATTTGAAAAGCATGTCATGCAATATTCAATGTATGCAAATGGGGATTCCCTAAAACAAGGTAGACCGACAGGAAATGTATGTCAACAGGGGCAACAACACCAAAAATTTATCATCAGCTTTGATATGTATACCTACATCTCTAGGGTTCGTTTACCTGACTCATCAAATTACACTATGCAATATTGCCCCTACGCAGAGTTGGCACGGCAGTCCCACTAATTACACATATCACACAATAAATAAAAACACTCTATTTTTTTTTGTCACAATAAATAAAAACACTCTATTTACACATACACAAATCCACAATAATAATCACACCAAAAAATGCACATGCCACTTATTGATTCAATATGCATGGGATGCTCAGGGCATGCAGCTGGTTGGGGGCTGAAAGACTGCCGCTAAGGAATAGTTTGGCCTACTCACATGTGATAAAAGATATCGCATGAGGTCTAGGGCCCATTAATCCCAATCATTGCATGAGCAGCGAGAAACCGGATCACACAAGCCACTATTGCTTAAAGAAAGCATTGTAGCGGACTTGGATCCCCTGGCCCTCTTACGGTAAGGGCTTCACAACATTTATCATGAATGCAGGGCACTTATGATGACACATAAAAAGGCATACAAAATTCAATAATTGCACAAAGTTTCTTCAATCCTCAAAATCCCTAGCGGAGTCGCCAGCTGTGAATACCCGACCCAAAATCACTTGGGCCTATTCACCTTTCCTTTACACCTTCTTCATAACCATCATCCAACATCTTTGGAGTCGCCACTCAAATTTTATTAAGGGACAAAAACTTGGGAAACCCCTTCATGTGACTCCATTTAGGCAACTGGATAACGAACCAAAGATGCTGGACCCGGGGATTCGTCATGGATGGGAAGGTGTTAGGCACCCGTCCATGTTGGGGCGAAACTTTGTGCAATTAGAGGATTTTGTATGCCTTGTGCAAGTGTGCAAGTATGAGCACCAAAATACATAATAACTGAATATTAAAAAGAAAGGGGAGAAGAAGAAGATTGGGCTTGAGTTTCCACCACTAGAAACCACCTACATACTACGGCGACCGGGTTCTAAGCCCATGTAGTTCTTGACATGGCATCATAACAGTCACATCAACATCAACATCAACATCTCAACAATAATTGGTCGGACAAAAAGGGATTAGGATTACCTCTTGTAGCCCTCCTCCAGCTCCTTGGTTTGGGTTGTGCTTCCCACACAATTTCCTCCCACTCCTCAACTCAATCTTGGAGTTCTTCTTGATTTTCGCCTTTGCTGCCTTCAATGGATGATGCTACCCACGAACTTCTGCCAGAGTTTTGCCTATGGAACTATTTCTTAAGCTTGGAGAGATAGAGTTTCTCCAAGCTTCAAAGCTTTATGAAGAGTGTTTGTGTAATAGAATGTGTCTCCTCTGAAATATGAGAGAGGGGTCCTATTTATAGTGTTCTAGATAGCCTAGGGGCATGGACCAACTTAATGATCAAGGTAATGGCCAAAAATTTGTGCCAAAACCGAGTAAAATCAGATTACGGGCGAAAATCAGGGAGAAAACGCATTTCTGGGTGTGCATGACCGCCATGGCCGGCGGTCATCCTATGGATGACAGCCAGGCCGGGCGGTCATGGGTGGAAGACCGTCCAGGCCCAGCTGTCATCCCGAGATGACCACTTGCGCCTACGCGTCTCACCCGTTCTTTCCTTTTTCGGTCCCGATTTTTCCCTAATTCCTTCCTGATTGATCCTAATTAACCCCTAGACTGCCCAGAATCCTCTGCTTTCTTGATTACTACTCCTCTCAATCATCTCCTAATTGACTAATTACACATTGATTCCTCATTTTAAGCCAAAATAATACCAAAAACATTCTTGCTATTAAGGAATGATTTAACTCTAATTTTCTACAAAAATTAGAGCTAAATTTGTCTGCAAGCAAGGTGTTAATGGGCTGTGCAACTCTGAAGAAAAGTTCATTAAATTGGACCCTTACATTTATCTTCAACCCAAGAATAAATATAATTGGGTTTAATAAATAAACAAGCCCAAATTTAATGAGAAAAATACATTTTAGCAATTTAGTCCATAACATATCCTATGATTAAATCGTCTCATTAATCCTAGGCATATAAAAGTTTTAATTACTATAACTTATAAATTTTACTAAAATTAAACCCCATCCATGCTTCAACCCAAGACTAACTCATCAATCTTATGATTCAAACATGTCTAGAGTCTAATCTCAATATAATTTTCATGAGTCAAATTTGGGTGTTCACAGGCCCTTAAACCTTTTTTTATCCCAAGAATAAATCATCTCAATATACCTGGATTAAGGAATAGATAGAAGGCCCAAATGATATGTTCCAGCCTAAATAAACCTTATTATATATTTTATTCTAAGATTAAATCATCTCATTAACCCTAGAGTTCAAATACATGAAGGTCTAAATTACCAAAATACATCATTTCTACTAAATTAACTTCATGACATGTCTTAATCCTAAGACTGAATCATCTCATTAGTTCCAGGTTCAAGTATGTTTAAAATCTAATTCTTGTAGAAAATTCGTGGGTCAAATTTGGGTGTTGACAATAACATATCACAAACACATCTAGGGCAACCATGAGTGAGGATTTTCGTACTAAGGTGCTCAAGTGGATGGCGAGTGTTCCCCCTGAATGTCGTATGGACTTTGCGCTGCTGGGCTTGTCTTGATTGTTCAAGCTTCGTGGTATGGTGGTAGATGAGAGTGTAATTCTTGCTGCTGCCAAATTGTAGGATAAGAGTTGCCGTGTATTCCGTTTCGGCCAAGACATGATGGAGCTGTGCCCCACTGTTGATGAGTTCAACACCTTCTTGAATGCTAAATTCATAAAGGGTGTTGCCATGGTTTCTCTTGATGATGTTGTCTTGAGGGAAGTTAGCAAATTCTTCTTTCTAGCCGAAGGTCAGGTCAACTTCTTCCTGAATCAAGACAATCATCTGGAGCTATCAAAGGTCATTGATCAATACTTCCTCGGCGGCTCAGAACAACACCCAGAGGAGGGAGACCTTGGCTGGAGGAAGAAACCCAATTATGCTCTTGCCCTCGCGATGACACATGAATTTCTGCCGGTAGGATCCCCTGGTGTTTTCCCTCTTCGGATTGGTGCGCTGGTAGCTAGACTCTTTGATGAAAAGAGCCTAGTTCCTATCATATTGTGCGAAACTCTCAATTGCTTGGACGTGTTGTCGGATAATTCCATTGCCCCCATGTCTGGTTCTCCTCTTTTACTTTAGGTACATGTCTTATCCCTCCTATACCCAGACTTTTAATTCCATTGTGTTGACCTCTTCTCCTTCTCTAGATGTGGTTGTGCGAACACCTTACATTGCTGAACGTCCTCGGGCTGATCCCACAAACTATGTTCGTCGTGGTTATTTAGTCTCTTTCAACACAATTCGGGACTGGGTCATCTATATGAAGGATCTTAAATCTGAATAAATCACCTGGTTCTGTCGATGGTTTGGAATGCAAGAGGTGATCATTCGTACCCTGTGCAATGATTGGGTCACACTACCAGGTGTGGAAAGATCTACATACTATTGTCCAAAAGGGGTTCTAAGGTAGTCTGGTTTAGATCAGACAGTTCCCTCTGATATCCCAGTTCCAGCGATAGGGCATATGAAGGTTGCAGCTTTGAAAGCTATCAAGGGAGGCTGGGCTTTGCCTTTAAGGGAGTCGACTGGCAATCACTTTGAGGTTCATCCCCCCACATCGTACTTGGAATGGTTGAAGAAGGATGTGGCTGCTTCAAAGGAGTCTTTGAGTCTTTCAAGGGAGATGTTTCTGGAAGGACCTGCGCCCTCAGGATTTGAATTTCTTGAGCATCTTCTCAAAAAGAGCAAGGATGAGGAGGGTGAGCCAAGCCGAAAGAAAAACAAGAAGAACTGAGTCCCATCCTGGCAATCATCTCTTTACATTCATAATGCGTGCGAATAAATGAGTGAACAAAACTCCCCTTATCTGTTTCGTTAATCTTTGGACTACTACTTAATAAGATGGAACCGGACCTGAATTGGGCTTCCTACGTATTCATGGCCTGTCATCATTTTTCTTTTTTTTCTTTTCTTTCTTTTTTTCTTTTTTCTTTTTCTTTCTTTTTTTTTTTTGCTTGTTTTTGGGAAAGCTCATGAAATCAGGTTCACGTAGTTCTTTTTACATTGCTTCATGTGTTTGTGAATCCCCAAAAAGTCTCCTTCCCCTAGTCTCCTTCCTCTGGTCTCCTTCATGCTCCCCTATATGACTTGTGGCTTGGCTGTGCTCCTTTGTGCTGTTCATTATGGGATTTTCTTCAATTGGTCTTCTCAATAAATGCTTGCTAGAAGTCCTTTGTCTGGAGTTGATGATAGAGGAAGCTTACTACTTTGGACTTAGGAATCTTTGGGAACTCAATTGATACTATTGTTTTTATTAGTATTAGCCCTAGGATTAATTTTCACAGATTTTAGGGAGTTTTTTCCAGCTCATCATATTCACATGCATGCGTAAAAAAATTGCCAGGATGACCATATATGAAAGGAAGAGTCTCTTTATTTATTGGAAAAATAGTATGACAATGACTTGCCTATTGGCTTCTTTCAAACTAAATTCTAGATCTTTCAACTAGACACCCAATGTAGACCCATGCCCGCTTCTATAAGTAGACCCATTCCCCTTAAAGAGATGCTTGCAACCGAGGTCTTCCTCTTCTTCATCCCCCTCTTCCTCTCCCGGATCTCCCACCTATTTTGGATAGCAATCGAAAAGTAACTCAAACCCCGGCTTCTGATCTTCGTAATGTTACATACCCATGGTTCGGGAAATCCACAAAAGGGAAAGTCCTCCCCTTCTTTTATGAAGTAACCATTCAATTTCTTGAAGTAGGGATTCATGGGGAAGTCCCACTCTTGCTTCTTTTTCCGAGATAATGCCCTTGCATGGTTCCTCTCCCTTTGCCTCTCCAAATCCATTGGGGTTGGAATGTATCCTAGACCGAAGGGTGGTGTGGCTTTTGAAATTTGAGGGATCTCTAATACCCCTTGTTGTCTCTTCCCTAGCCCCATGACCGGAAAATATCGCATTTTCTCCATGATCCCCATAATTGATGCATTGCCAAAGGGATCATAATAGGGAGGCTTGATGACAAGCTTATCTGTTGTGATGGTGCTCACGGATTCAAAGACAAAGCCAGATAAAGTCACCTCCTCATCCCCTTCAATCCCAAATACTGGATTGATATTCTTCTCAGACGTCTCCCCTTTGATTGTGACTATCCCTCCTTGGTAAGGAAACCGTAGCGTTTGATGCAAAGTGGAGGCCACAGCCCGAGCTTGGTGCAACCATGGTCTCCCGAGAAGTAGAATGAAGCTAGAGGCGATGTCCAACACTTGGAATTCTACTGTAAAAGGGGCAGGTCTAATAACTACCTCCAATCTTATCATCCCCAGTACTTCTCTCCGAGAATAATCATATGCCCTAACCATTATTCGAGAGGGCAAGAAGTCCGTGGTCCCAAATCCCAATAAACTTGCGGTCTTCAAGGGGCACACGTTCAAGGCGGACCCATTGTCTATCAAAACCAAACGTACTTGGTTGTCCTTCACCTGAATGATTATATATAGTGCCTCAACATGGGTGCCCTTATCCGAGCGCAAGTCTTTGTCAGAGAAGGAGATCTGGTTATTAGTTTCCACCAAAGTTATCATGTTGGCAAGTGTCTCAAGTGCAGTGTCTATAGGGACATGGGCCTTGCTTAAACTCTGGAGCACCTTCTCTCTGTGTGGTCGGGAGGACATCAGCAAACCCTAAATTGAGATATTGGCTTGAGTCTTTTTCAACTGCTTAACAACCATGTCTTCTTCGGGATCTGCTGCTTCCTCAGGTTCATCTAGATGGAGAGGGGTTCTCCTCGCTACCTTCCAGAACTGGTGATGACACCAACTTCTTCTTCTAAATCCACATACTCACTGAGGTCAAGTACCAAGTATTCAAATTCATGTGTGGGCTCCTTCTCTATCACATCAATCTCCTCATGCAAGGGCGGTGGGTTCAACTTGGTGTTGGGCCTCTTAGGTAGGATTATCTCATTTCTTTCTATCATATCTTGAATCTCATGGCAGAGTCGGGAATAGTTATCAGTAGTATGCCCAGCCATCTAATGGAATTCACAGAACTTATTGGGGTCTCCTCTAAGAGGTAAATCGGACCTGGGGTCCAAAAGCTGCAGCAGGCCTTTCTCCATACATTTCTTAAGCATCTTCCCCAAAGACATAGGGAGAGGGGTGAAATCCCTGGGCTTCGACTCAATCTATAACGGCGCCTGGATAGCAACATGATTCACCTCAACATACCTCTTTCCTTGAGCTACAATAAAGCTCCTCTTAGGTGTAGGGACATCCATAGAGGCTTTGATCTTCCCGGAGCTGATAGCATCCTCCAATTGTATCCCAGCCCCAATAAGTGCTTTAAAGTTAGCATAGTAGTTTCCAACCATGCGATCATAGTAGGCTGGTTGGAGATTCTTGATCACCATCTGCACTTGGTCTTCTTCAGTGGGTCTATTCACCATCAATGATGCTTTGCCGTGCCATCTCGAGATGTAGACAGAGAAGGTCTCCTGGGCCTCATGCCTGGTTGTCTCAAGATCCCTCTTAGTTACATCCACTTCAGTGTTATAGTTGTACTGATTTATGAACTCCTTGCAAATTTCATCCCAATTGCTCACCTTACTTTCATCCAAGGTCATGAACCACTTCAAGGCCGCTCCCGAT
The DNA here is from genome assembly GCA_028386065.3 of Turnera subulata. Taxonomy (NCBI): domain Eukaryota; kingdom Viridiplantae; phylum Streptophyta; class Magnoliopsida; order Malpighiales; family Passifloraceae; genus Turnera; species Turnera subulata. Next base: position 481,117 of record JAKUCV010001068.1, on the reverse strand, counting down.
AAAGTCTTTTGGAACAATTGAACCATTAGCTCTAGTCCTATCCCCATAGGCTGCAGCATCCTCACATAGATCTTTAGATGGGTTGTAGGGCACCCCTTTCCATTGAACTTCTCAATGTTGGGCATTTTGAATTTTTCAGGCAGCCGGGCTCCGGGTGTGAAGGCCCTCCCTCAGGAACCGACCAAACCCATGTATTGTTACATCACTCCCTCCGCCCGATTAAATCCTTTACCATGCTGCAGCACTAGGGATTCGAACTCGGGACGTGATGCTTTTTATCCCCCTCAAGGAGAGCACCTTCACCAATTCATCTGCAGCTGAATTGGTGAAGGTGCTCCTTGAGGGGGATAAAAAGCATCACGTCCCGAGTTCGAATCCCTAGTGCTGCAGCATGGTAAAGGATTTAATCTGGCGGAGGGAGTGATGTAACAATACCTGGGTTTGGTGGGTCACTCGGGGAGAGGGCCTTCACAAAAAAGACGCCTTTTCGGAACAACCCGTCTTGCCGGAAATATTCTGCCTTGTCAGAACAAAACCTGAGCCCTCGCCGGAAAATTCCCGAGCCTCGCCGGATTCTGGTCAACCTCGCCGGAATTCACCCAAACTGCCAGAAACAACCCAACAACAACAAACCAACCCTGATTCAACGCAAACACCCACAAATCCATAAAACGCATTAAAAAAAATCACTGAATGGATCCTTACCGGAATTCACAGGTCTCGGATCTGTTCCCACAAATTGAAGCCCACACTTCGACAACCACCACTATCCCGAGAAAGAACCTCCTGCCCGAATCCGTCCCACCGCACCACTGGAAACCCGAGCCTGGCCTCAGCAACACACACAAGGCCTGAGCAAAACAACCCCACTGAGCCACGGCCGAAAACCCGACCACCACAAACATATACCGATTAGTCAATCGGTTTCCCAAGTTCAACGAGCAAGAAGAACAAAGAGAAAAGAAACGAGAGTTGGGCTTACCGGCAGAAGAAAAAGGCGGCGACTCGACCACCTCAGCAACCTTTCACGTGCGAGCCGAGCCTCCATCGTCAGTTCCCCTCCACTCGCAAAAGCTCAACGGCGGCAGCAAGGTGAAGGAGGAGGACGGAAACGTGGAGAACAGAGAGATGAGATGTGGAAGATGACGAGAGGGAGGGAGAGAGAGAGAGAGAGAGATCAGGGAGAGGGGCGCCGTCGGTTTGGAGAAGAGAAAGAAGAAAGAAGAAAAAGAAAAGAAGAGGGAAGGGGGTTTTAGGGTTGGCCGGCTAGACAAAATGAAGTCGTTTTGTCTTAAAGCGCGGTCAACTCTTCCCCTGGTCAACGCCCGCTAGGATTTAGGGTTTGTTGTTTTTTTTTTTCCTTTCCCTTAACCCAAAACGACATAGTTTCATCTAAAACTACGGTAATTCCCGCGTTTCATCCCGAAACACGTTTTACTCCCAACGAAAGCCGTCCCCGCCATACTAATGACTTAATACCGATATAACCAAGGTAAAATAATTTATTTCCTAGCCCAAAAATCCGGAAATTCCTCAAGGGAAAAATTGGAATAAAAATTCCAAAAATTCCATAAATTAAATTATAAAAATCCGGGGCGTCACAGCTCTACCCCACTTAAGAAAATTTCGTCCTCGAAATTACAAGATATGAAAAGCAGAACAGATGTGGATACTGCTCTCTCATATGGGACTCAACCTCCCAAGTAGCGTCATTCGGAGAATGACGGCTCCATCTGACCCGAACCATAGGAATGGTACGACTCTTCAACTATCGCACCTCCTAAGCCAAAATCTCTACCGGCTCCTCAACATAGGTCAAATCCTCAGAAACCTCCACCTCTGTAGGGGATACAACATGACTAGAATCAGACCAATAATGCCTCAGCATCAAAACATGGAATACATCATGTATGCGCGACAACTCCTCCGGTAAAGCCAACCTATAGGCCAGCGGACCAATCCGCTCCATGATCTCATAAGGACCAATATAACGAGGGCTCAACTTGCCCTTCCTCCCAAACCGGATAACACCTCTCCAGGGAGCAACACGGAGGAAAACTCTGTCACCTACACTGTACTCCAACTCCCGACGATGCTTATCAGCAAAACTCTTTTGCCGGTCCTGAGCAGCTCTCATGTACTGCTTAACCACCTAGATTTGATCAACAGTCTCCTAGACTAGGTCCGGACCAACCACCTGTCTCAGACCTTCCTCATCCCAACAGATCGGGCTACGACACTTCCGTCCACACAAAGCCTCACAAGGCGCCATACCGATACTAGAATGATACCCGTTGTTATAAGCAAACTCAACTAACGGTAATGTCTCATCCCAAGAACCACTAAAGTTGAGCACACAAGCTCTAAGCATATCCTCCTGTATCTGTATAGTCCTCTCCAACTACCCATCGGTCTGCCGATGGAATGCAGTACTGAAATTCAGCTTAGTACCCAAAGCTGACTGTAAGCTCTTCCAAAAGTGGGAAGTAAACCTCGGATCCCTGTCCGACACAATGGATAGTGGAACTCCATGTAGACGGACAATACCCGAAACATACAACCTCACCAGCTTATCCATTGTATCCGTCTGCTGAATCGGTAGGAAATGAGCTGACTTGGTCAACCTGTCAATAATGACCCAGATGGCATCATGTCGACCCTGGGTCCTCGGTAATCCGATAACAAAGTCCATAGTGATATGCTCCCACTTTCACTGCGGAATAGTCAAAGATCTCAACTTGCCGGCAGGAGCCTGATGCTTAGCTTTCACCTGCTGACAAGTCATACAACGAGCCACAAACTCCGCAACATCCTTCTTCATCCCGGGCCACCAATAATGACTCTTCAAGTTCTGGTACATATTGGTGCTACCAGGATGCATAGCATATGGCGCATTATGTGCTTCATCCATGATCTATCTCCTCAAATCATCGACATCCGGAACACACAACTGAACACCGATCATCAAAGCACCATCCTCCCGGACATAAAAACTAGAACTCTCTCCACCGAGAGCCTTATCCCTCAACTCTACTAAATGAGGATCACCATACTGCAACTCCATGATCTTATCCCGCAAGGTCGGCCGGATACTCAAACTGGCTAACAACGCCCCAGTAACATCCACCTCCAACTGTGCATCCAACGACCTCAGCTCCACCAAGGAAGGCAAAGCATAAGAAACTGGGTCCTCATCCACAGAAACCACTCTCTTCCGGCTCAATGCATCTGCAACAACATTGGCCTTTCCTGGATGGTACTCGATAGTACAGTCATAATCCTTCAGAAGCTCAATCCAGCGTCTCTGCCTCATATTAAGCTCCCTTTGGGTCATGATGTACTTCAAACTCTTGTGATCCGTGAAAATTCGACACTTCTCACCGTGCAGATGGTGTCTCCAGATTTTTAAAGCAAAAACCACAGCAGCTAACTCCAGATCATGGGTCGGATAGTTCCTCTCGTGAGTTCTCAACTGCTTGGAGGCATAAGCAATCACCTGACCCTCCTGCATCAAAACACATCCCAAGCCCAAACCAGAAGCATCACTGAACACCGTGTACTCCACTCCAGGTCTCGGAACAGTCAAAACCGGTGCAGAAGTCAACCAACTCTTCAACTCCTCAAAACTCTTCTGACGATGGTCATCCCAAAAAAAAGTACAGTCTTTCCTCAATAGCTTAGTCATGGGACCCGCTATTAAGGAAAAAACCCTCAATGAACCTTCGGTAGTAACCAGCAAGTCCAAGGAAACTCCGTATCTCAGGTACATTCTTCGGTGGCTCCCAATCCATGACTGCCTTATTCTTGGCCGGATCCACCTTAATGCCCTCACCGGACACAATATGCCCAAGAAACGATACCTCATCCAACCAAAACTCACACTTGCTGAGCTTGGCATAGAGCTACTCTTCTCTCAACCTCTGCAAAACCTGTCTCAAGTGGTCCTCATATTCGGCCTTACTACTCGAGTAAACCAGGATATCATCAATGAACACTACCACAAACTGGTCCAGAAATTCATGGAAGACCTGCTGCATCATACACATGAACACTGTCGGTGCATTCGTCAGCCCAAATGGAACAACCACAAACTCATAATGACCATACCGAGTGCGGAATGCAGTCTTTGGTATGTCTTGGTCTGCAATCCGAACCTGATGGTAACCAGATCGCAAGTCAATCTTAGAGAATACAAATGCACCCTGCAACTGATCGAACAAGTCATCGATCCTGGGCAAAGGATACTTGTTCGTCACAGTCACCTTGTTCAACTGCCTATAGTCCACACACATCCGCATACTGCCATCCTTCTTCTTCACAAACAAGACTGGGGCACCCCAAAGTGAGATGCTCAGTCTAATGAAACCCTTATCCAACAACTCCTCCAGTTGTTTCTTCAACTCCTGAAGTTTCGTCGGAGCCATTCTGTAGGGCGGTATAGAAATAGGTGCAACTCTCGGTACCAAGTCCACTGTATACTCCACCTTCCGCTCCGGAGGCAACCCAGGTAGATCATCAGGAAAAACATCATGAAACTCCCGAACAATTGGAATATCTTCCACTCTAGGTACTGGTACCGAAGAATCAATCACATGAGCTAGAAAAGCATCACAACCCTCTCGGATCATCCTGAAAGCTTGGATGGCCGAGATACAACACGCCGATAGGGCTCTTCGCTCTCCAACGAACACCAAATCTACGCCCCAACAGAGAAGACAAAGACACTTCCCTGGCCCGACAATCAACTACTGCCTGGTGTCTGAACAACCAATCCATGCCTAAGATAACATCAAACTCTCCCAAGTCCATGACAGCAAGATCAGTAGGAAAACTCTCACTATCTTACTCTATCGATACATCTCTACAAACTCGATCAACAACTACTATATCACCTGTGGGTAAACGGACTCTCAGGGGTCTACTAAGGTTATCATCTTCTATGTTGTGAGTGGTGATGAATGCACGTGATACAAAAGAGTGTGTTGAGCCAGGATCAACTAAAGCATGTGCATACTGACCAAAAACCATAAATGTACCTGCTATAACCCCTGGAGCATCAGCAGCCTCCTCCCGGGTGATGGCATAAACCCTAGGAGCTGTAGCAGACTGAGTCGCACCCCCGAGGTTCGGAGCTCCAGAACCCCTACGACCTCGACCCTGCTATCCGCCACCCCTGTTCGGACCAGAAGAAACAGCACCACTAGCCACCGAACTCTGCACTGTATACTGGAAACCACTGCCACCACTATCCTCAATCCACTTGCAACAAGTTGACTTCTGGTGTCCCCGCTTATTGCAATACCAGCATGTACCCGAGAATCGTGCTGAGGAACCCCGTCCCTGAGAGCCAGACTGATAGGACCGTCCTCCCGAGGATCTGCCTTGTCCACCTTGGTAACTCTGCCCTCGGGACTTCTTCGAACCTCGGTAAGAAGAACCCTGTCCACCAGAATAATCTGCATCTCCCGTATCAGAATACTGCCTCTTCTGTCCTGAAGCTGATGATTGCTTCCTCTACTCGGCTGTCCGAGCCTCCTTCCCGATCAACTGCACTCTCTCAGCATCAAAAGCAGCCTCACAAACTGCCTCCCAAGTCTTATGCCCTCCACCAGCCACAGCTAATGAAACGCCCGTGTCCCAATTTATTAATATAACTAAAAGTTAAATATGAAATGACCAACTTGCCCTTAATCATACCCGGGACACCCGTATCCCAAATTATTCATTTAAGAATATTCATCATGTGAAGTGACCAAAATGCCCTTCTACCCGGGATACAATATCAACAACATAATCAATGAACTAATATACAACAATTTACACAACAACGAGTATGCAGCGGAAGACTATACAAATGATAACAAGTATGCAGTGAACTCTATGGATCCGACCCGAGGAGAGGAAAGCACCGCCACCTGCTGATATGCACCTCTGATCAACGATCAGCTAACCTGTGTAAAACTGTGAGGGGGTGAGACCAACCACTGTCTCACCGCAGACAAATAAACCAATAGTATACAAAACAAATCAACTACAAGTACACCGGCAATGGCAACAGCAAACACAGAGCACAACAATTCACAATACATAACACCAGTCATCACCAGACTTCAACCATCACTATCATTACTTATATTATTATCTTTGTTATTAAGGTTAAGTATTTTATTTAGGGCCCTCTACTGTGTGCGTCGAGCTCGGTCCCGTCTGATCAGACAACCAGGCACGAAGCCCAAATAAACCAGGCACGAAGCCCAAATAAACCAGGCACGAAGCCCAACATATCCATAGAGAGAGAGAGAGAGAGAGAGAGAAAGAGGGAGGTAGAAAGGGGGAGGTAGAAGGAGGGAGGTAGAACCGGCCATCACAGGCCCACATGCTAACCCGCATGCCATCCCGAGGGGTATTACTTCCCGCTCGAACCAACCGGTCAACAGCCCCACAGTAGACTTAATTATAATTCGTTATTCACATTTATTCCTTAAGAGTTGTACCATACGTTATTTCAATCAGGGTTGTGTGGATTTAACAACTTAAACTCAAGTCCGGGCCTCCAGCCCACAATCCACCACACAAACCACAAAACCATATATCACGTTATTTAACACACAAAACAACTCATGCACGACAGGCATAATATATCACACTGGTACACAGTTCACAAATCATGCATACAACATCAGAGATATCACCAACACAGTACACTTGCAGATAGCCACATCAGCACATCAAACAAGCACGCATACAACATTCGAGACCAACAATTAATACCACTTATGTAACAATACAGTTAACCGAGCATTGTAGGCAGTAATGCATACAAAGGTTTATAAGTCCTCACCTGGAGAAGTAAAAACTGCACTGAGATTTGTGAGCTAACGCATCATCATGTTGCTCCTCAACCATCACTCATGCCTAAATCAATATATATACATATGTCACTATCACTTACGACTAGCACATAACGAAGAGCAAGTATGCTATCTTAAACCGTTTAGGTTTATCGGTAAAAGCCCATAACCCGCCACATATCATACAATAAGTTAGGGTCCAAGCTCAAATTCTTTGAAAACAAGGAAACAATCTCAAAATTAATTTAATCGAGTTCAAGGAAATATCTTGTGAACAAGTCTCGGGCTTAAAATCAGAAACCCAACTATTTTGGTAATCAAATGGCCTATGTGATAATAATCCCTTTTAAAGAAAACCTTCAGAAATAATGTTACGAAAATCACGTGAACAGAGATCGTGGTTCCATGGAACAACACACCATAACCAGGCCATTGGACATTGGACAAGTATCCTTTTTTGGTCATACGCCTTAGATCAACACAGGATTGAAACCAATTTAAATGCCACAGTTATGATCACATGAAGCAAGGGTTCATGAACATGTGTCTACAATTGCCATCTCACAATTAAGAAAAATTAAATACTGATTTTTTTTTAATGAAAACAAATTAGTAATGGACACAAATTCACACAAAGGCTATAATGCTTCCCCAAGATTTAATATATAAGAAACGACCTTAAGTTGCACAACCACGTGCTCTGCCGAACCAACACTTTCAAAACAATTAGACATATGCTCTATTAGTTTGTAATCGACTCGTGAACATCAATTAAATAATTGGCAAGCCACTTTCATTTGAAGGTTATGAATAAAGGGGAAGCAATTAACAGCGTAAACAAGTAAGACCCTGAAATAAAAATTCACGTAACACTAACCGACCTTGGGTTATCAAAGTAGTGACTGGAAACAACTTACCAAGCCCAATTTCACAAGCCTATGCACGATACCGGCTCCTCTTGGTTTTTGTTCCAGCCTCCTGTGCAAAGCATACCAACTTCACTTGTTCACAACTCAGGCAAACCGGAGACTCGCAGTATTCCAACACCCGGTTTCGTCACCATCCGACGAGTCTTTGCCGTCACCTCCATCTGCAGGCACCCACAACCACCTTGGTGTTACCACCTACGCGAACATGCGTGCTTCGTGTCATGATGAGAAGAGAGAAAGAATGAGTGGGACTCGGTGATGGCCTCATGTGGTGGCTTGAATAGTGGCGGCGGTAATCGTACGACAAGGTAGAGGTGGAAAAGAAATTGAGGGGAAGAGGGTTAGTGGGAAAAGAAACCGAACGTGTGGGTTGATACGCTCGAGGAGAAAAAGTAATGAGGAG
>JAKUCV010001068.1:457648-471562 GCA_028386065.3 Turnera subulata | reverse complement strand
TCCACACCGGAATAGGAGAGATCCTGAGACTGTGTAGGGATGGGGCTGCACAGTTGGGGCGATTTCATAATTATACGGGTATGGGACTGTATAATTAAGAATAGCTCAAATGAAGTGATTTCGAGGTTGTACAGGTATGGGACTGCATAATCAAGAATAGCTTAAACGGTTTGATGGGTACTAACTATATCAACAAGGTGCACCTACCTTTTCGGCGCTCATTCCAGAAGAACTCTAAAGTTAAACGTGCTTGACTTGGAGAAATTCTAGGATGGGTGACCTCCTGGGAAGTTTTCCCTGGAAACGTGCGAGTGAGGACAAAGCATGTTGAAAAGGTCCCGTGTTGGTCTGTAGTGACAGTTGACAAACCGGGACGTTACAGCTAACGCCAACTCTGTACGTAAGCCGTTAACAAACCGTCTACACTTAGACACCTCATCGGGCACAAACTCCCTAGTATAAGAGAGAAAGATGTTGAACCGGATCCTGAAAGCTGATACCGACTCATCGAGTCCTTGCTTCACCTCAAGAAACTGCTTCTTCTGCTCCTCTAGAAAACCAACAGTTAGAAACTCCTTGTAGAATTTCTCCTTGAAATCCTCCCATGGCATCTCCACAGGCTTCGGTAGGTTGGCCACAAGTTCCTGCCACCATGTTAATGCATATCCCGAGAACTTGTGTGCCGCAAATCGAGCCCTCTGCTCAGGTGCACAAGTGAACTTCTCCAGAACATTCTCCACCTGGCGGAACCAATCATCAAACTCCTTGGCTTTGCCCTCTTTACCAGAGAATTCCTTAACTGCTGACTTATCCATGTGCTTATACCCGCTCTCCATACCACCTGTCGTAGCAGGTGCTACCGGTTAGGCACCCTGCTGCTGCTGCTGAAACTGCTGGAACTGTTGCCACTGCAAAAAAGACTGATACTGCTGGAACGCTGGATCCACAACAGGTGGTACGGGTGGCACAACATTCTGTTCTCCTCTACCTGCAGCATTATTCCCTGCTGCATTATTGTTCCCCTGACCAACGGGAACCTGCATCACTGACACATTGTCGGAGACATGAGTAGCGGCGTCATCCTCAGCATTGTGCTGCCCTAGTGATCCATATCAACGCCTATATGAATGCAAATGAGTCAAAAACACTTTTAAAGTCATAAATCCGGAAACAGGCTTAATCAGAAATCACTTTGAAAACAAAGTTTAAAACACTTTTTAAACCAAGGATCTGAAGCCTGCTCTGCTACCAAGCTGAAACACCTGTGTCCCAATTGTACAAATAAAATACTTAATCAAAAGGAATTTACCAAAATGCCCCTGAAATCCCGAGACACGAAATCCAATACAAACATTATCTGAAAATCTTAATAAAGTGAGATGTCATAAAGAACAAGAGAAAACCGACTTATAAAGCCATAAGTCAACCCGGCAATCCGCCGAAACATCATCAGGTATCAAATCCCGGTAATCCGCCGATAAAGTAATCAAAATCAATAATGACATCTCAACAAAATCCAATGCAGCGGAAGATAAGGATGAAATAAAAACAAAAGAAGAATATGATATGCAAGTCGGCTCTATGGATCCAACCGGGAGAAGAAGCACAGCTACCTGCAGGGATAACCACGTCCGTACTCCGGAAAAGAAGAGGAAGACTGCACGCTAACTAAGAGTCTGAAAAACAACGGTGGAGATTATGTGAGTTGCCTACTCAGTGAGCAGTATAAATCTAGTTATGAAGGTGTGCAAATCAAGTTCGAATGGAAACTAGAGAAACAAACACAAGTAAGCAAACACACAATAACCAGTACTAACATGCCAACCACATAAAGCAAACAGTTTGTATTTTTCATCCGTTGGGTGTTAAGTTTTATTATTATATTTATTATTCAGGGCCCCCTACTGTGTGCGTCGAGCTCGGTCTCGTCTCATGAGACAACCAGGGCGAAAGCCCAATATAACCAGGAATAAAGCCCAAATATCACCATAGAGAGAGAGAGAGAGACAGAGAGAAAGAGGGAGGTAGAAAGGGGAAGGTAGAAGGAGGGAGGTAGAACCGGTCATCACAGACCCATATGCTAAACCGCAAATACCATGCTATCCTGCATACAAACCCGAGGGGTATCACATCCCGCTCGAACCAACCGGTCATCAGCACACAGTAGCCTATCTTCTACTGTTCATTATTCTTGTTCATAATTATCAGTTCATGTGTGCCAAGAGTGGTGATTTAATAGGGTTGTGTGCATTATCAACTCAATCAAGCATCCGAGTCTTCAACCCACAGTACATCACACAGTTCACCCAAAATCACTCCACATGTTATATTCCATAACAATTTAAAAGTCATACTCATCCGGTAAATAGTAACACATAGGCACACAATACAGATCACAGCATGTTACCAAACAAGGCATGCAACTCAAACAGACCAATCTAACAAGCACATGCATACAAACATAAAAAGACTTATAAAGTCACCTCAACGATGATGATTCTGTGGAACTTTTCCCAAAACAGATCCTCCAGCTCCCGAGGTATTACCCGTGCCTGAATACCGGCACACACAATAATTACAAAACAATTATCACAAACCGTGCATGCATGATACCTATATGCTCAATTGAGTGAAACCTGACCCAAACTAGCCGGTTATGCAATTTCAGGGTCTAAGCCTAAAAGGGTATATCTCCTCACAAAAAATCCAAAAGACAAGGATCTAGGGTTAACCGGACTTAAGCCCATCTAAATTCAAAATAACCTCTCGGGCCTAAAGCCCACTTCTACAAGTCAGTAGTTATCCCAATTTATGAATTTGGGCTTAGAGCCCATTCCTTAATGTCCATAACGAGTCCCCGAGCCTAAAGCCCATCTAAGTCCAAAACCGAATCCCGGGCCTAAAGCCCATTATGAAGTTGGGCTTAAAGCCCATTACCCAAGTCCAAAGGTTAACCAATTAAGTCATTGGGCCTCAAGCCCATATCTTAAGGTCCATCAATTTCTCAAAGTCTTTAAAGTCAGTTAGTTGGGCGTGGGCCTGGTTTTTCCTAAACACCGTTCTAAGGTCATTCCGGAGCCCAAGTCTATTCCCGACCTATAGTTCTACCCGTGTCGGTAAATTTTCTGGCCACACACTCTCTCACCCCCACACACGGTTTCCACTAAAACTCGATAATTCCCGATACAACAATTATACCCACGTTAATTATTACATGCCATGAATGAGAGATTAAGTACATGACATCATCGGAAACAATACCAAGATTTGCCGAAGGAATAACCCGTCTTGCCGGAAATATTTTGCCTTATCGGAACAAAACCCGAGCCCTCGTCAGAAAATTCCCGAGCCTCGCCGGATTCCGGTCAACCTCGCCGAAATTCACCCAAACTGCCAGAAACAACCCAACAGCAACAAACCAACCCGGATTCAATGCAAACACCCACAAATCCATAAAACGCATTAAAAAAAAATCACTGAATGGATCCTTACCGGAATTCACAGGTCTCGGATTTGTTCCCACGAATTGAAGCCCACACGTCGACAACCACCACTATCCCGAGCAAGAACCTCCTGCCCGAATCCGTCCCACCGCACCACTGGAAACCCGAGCCTGGCCTCAGCAACACACATAAGGCCCGAGCAAAACAACTCCACCAAGCCACGGCCGAAAACCCGACCACCACAAACATATACCGATTAGTCAATCGGTTTCCCAAGGTGAACGAGCAAGAAGAACAAAAAGAAAAGAAACAAGAGTTGGGCATACCGGCAGAAGACGAAGGCGGCGACTCGACCACCTCAGCAACCTTTCGCGTGCGAGCCGAGCCTCCACCGTCAATTCCCCTCCACTCGCAAAAGCTCAACGGCGGGAGCAAGGTGAAGGAGGAGGACGAAAACGTGGAGAACAGGGAGATGAGATGTGGAAGATGACGAGAGGGAGGGAGAGAGAGAGAGAGAGAGAGAGAGAGAGAGAGAGAGAGAGAGATGAGGGAGAGGGGCGTCATCGGTGTGGGGAAGAGAAAGAAGAAAGAAGAAAAAGAAAAGAGGAGGGAAGGGGGTTTTAGGGTTGGCCGGCTAGACAAAACGACGTCGTTTTGTCTTAAAGCACGGTCAACTCTTCCCCTGGTCAACGCCCGCTAGGATTTAGGGTTTTTTTTTCTTTCCTTTAACCCAAAACGACGTAGTTTCATCTAAAACTACGGTAAACCCCGCGTTTCATCCGGAAACACAATTTACGCCCATTGAAAGTCGTACCCGCCATACTAACGACTTGATACCGATATAACCAAGGAAAAATAATTTATTTCCTAGCCCAAAAATCCAGAAATTCCTCAAGGGCAAAATTGGAATAAAAATTTCGAAAATTCCATAAATTAAATTATGAAAATCCAGGGGCGTCACACCGGGGAACAAGGATAAGCGATCCAAGTTCCAATCATCTTCCTTCCATTTCATGATCTTCAATAACTCTTCCACCCTTTTAAGTCTCTCCTCATCTCCCTTGGATTCCTGCGTCATTGAGTCCTCGTCTTGGATGACCACCACCTTACTCTCAATGCCTGGTTTTGAAACTTGTCCCCCATCACTCCCAGGGGACACCATCTTCCCTTACTGCAAAGCCTATAACGCATCCTTGACCCTCGGGTCTTTCAACAAGTCCATTGATTCTTCAACCACATTTGTCTTAGCAATATTTTCCTCACTCATTTTGCCCTAGCAGTTGAAGTACGAGGATTAAAGACTTGGCATCCCATGGGCTTCCCAGTATATATTATCTCATTGGGTTTGGGGTGTTCAAGAATAAGGGGCAAACTATTCACACTTACTTGAGTTCACAACAATAAATCATACAAATGCACCTACCACTTATTGATCCTTAATGCATGAGATGCTCAGGGTATGCAGCTGGTTGGGGGCTAAAGGATTGCCGCTAGGGAATAGGTTGACCTACTCACATGTGATAATGGATATCGTGTGAGGTCCAAGGCCCATTAATCCACATCATTGCTAAGCATCGAGAAACGGGTTCACTCAAGCCGCCATCGCTTAAAGAAAGCAAGTGGTCGACTTGGATTCCCTCGCCCTCTTATGGTAGAAGCTTCACATCAATCATCATGAATGCAAGGCATTTATGATGACAAGTAAAAAGGCATACAAAACTCAACGATTGCACAAAGTTTCTTGAACTCACTACTTCTCTAGTGGAGTCGCAAACTGTGAATACCCGACCCAAAATCACTTGGGCCTATTCACCTATTCCTTTCACCTTCTTCCTTGGGTCAATCCCATGTCATTGGCACCCAAATTTTATTAAGGACAAAATTTAGGAAAAATCTTTGTATGACTCCTTTAAAAAAAATGGTCATGGCGAACCAAAGACATGGGATTGAGGGTTCGTCACGGATGGGAAGGTGTTAGGCACCCATCTGTGTTGAGTCGAAACCTTGTGCAATTGAAGAATGCAAGTGTGCCTTGTGCTGGTGTGCAAGTGTGGAAAATAAAGAGAAGGGGAGAAGAAGAAGATTTGGCTTGCATCCCCATGTAAAACCGAGACTACCTACGTACCCGATTGACCGGGGTCAAAGCCACGTAGTTCTAAACATGGCATTATTTCCCCACTTACATCACCAAAAGCATCAACATATAATCAACCAGAATCAAATAAGAAGGGATTAGTGTTACCTCTTATAGCCCTCCTCTAGCTCCTTGAATTGGGTTGTGTTCTCCACCCACCTTCTTGCCACTTCTTAGCTCAATAGTTGATCCCCTTCTTGATTCTTCCTTGCTTGGACTATGGCTGATGCTTCCCACGAAAATTTTCCAGAGTTTCTGCCTAAGAATATATTTCTAAGCTTGGAGAGGTATAGCTTTCCCAAGCAAGGAAGCTTATGAGTGTGTATGTGAATAATAATGTCTGTCTTGAAATATGGGTGAGTGGTCCTATTTATAGTGTTTTGGGGATCCTAGGGGCGTGGACCTGCTTAATGGTGAAGATTATGCCCGAAAATCTTGTCCAAAACCGCGTAGGATCGAAATTAGAAACAAAATCGGGGATTCCGGACGTTTCTGGAAGGGGATGACCGCCATCCACCCATGACCGCCGGGCCTGGCGGACATCCACCCATGACCGCCATGGCAGGTGGTCATGGGTGGATGTCCGCCGGCATCTAGCGGTCATCGCGATATGACCGCCGATCACCCCGCGTGCCACCCGTTCTTTCCTTTTCGAAGCCCCAATCCCCCTAATTTAGCTCCGATTTGATCTTACCGCTTGATCAACCCCTAATCAATCCAAAATCACTCCATTACTTGATTACTACTCCTCAAAATCATTCCATAACTAATTAATTACATATTAACACCCATTTTAATCAAAATCATACCAAAAACACAAAATCCAATTAAGTGATGATTTAACTCTGATTTTCGTAAAACTAACATGCAAGAAATTTGTTAATGGACTAACTAAACTCTGGAGAATTAACTTGGGCCCTTAAACCCATTCTTAACCCAAGAATAAATCGTCTCAATATAATTTTATTAAAAAATAAGTAAAAGGCTCAAGCAATTAAAATATGTCCTAGTATAAATAAACCTTAATATATATTTTTTTCTAAGATTAAATCATCTCATTAATCCTAGAGTTCAAATACATGAAGGTCCAAATTACCAAAATATATTATTTCCACTAAGTTAAATTCTTGACATGTCTTAATCCTAGGATTGAATCTTCTCATCAATTCAAAGTTCAAGTTTGTTTAAAATCCAATTTTTGTGGGAAATTCGTGGGTCAAATTTGGGTGTTTACAATGATGAGTGATGCACTCAACTGCCACATGCATTTTCATTTTTTGTACTTCATGGTTTCATGCATGGTTCCTCACTTGGTTTTATGTTGGTTTCTTGTTGGTTTTTCTGTTGGTCTTTATCATGGTCTGTTTGGTTCTGAACTTTGTTAGGTTCTGTTATCTTATAATCCTATGTTCTTCTTTTGAATATTAATCTCTAATCTTGTCTCTTATTCTATCCTTTATACTTATTCTTTTTGTTGATGCCAAAAGGGGGAGAAAATTTTGGATTTGGATTTGGATTGAATTATGAATATATGAATCGTAATCATTTATTTCTTGCTGCGCTACACTCTATTAAATATTATCTGCAAGATGATGCTATTCACACGGGGAGTATTTTGGCTAAGCAGACTAGCCAATGGTGCTTAAAGCACAAAAATATTTGATATAGGGGGAGCAATAATGCAAGGGGAGTGTGCTTACATATTGTGATATCTTAATTAACCCTGGTTTTTTCCGAAATCAACACAATATTTGTCATCATAAAAAATGGGAGATTGATGACCTAAACATGAGCTTAATAGGAATTATTAATGACTAATCATATTTAGTGAATAATTATATATTAATTTTGATGATTAACAAACTTGGTTAGATGTTTGCATATATTTATGTTGATTAACATGCAACGTGGTTTCTTAAAAGAACCACACAAAAACCACAGACTTGGTTTCTGGAAGAAACCACACTTTGCTGTCAACATCAGAAGTGGTCCTGTTGCAAGTTACTGGTGGCCTAGGTGGTCCTCACAGCATTAAATCCTAAACCCCAACTACTCCAACGGGCAGAGAAAGTGGTCCATGGCAGAGATGAAGACCTGCAACACTTATCTCTCACCTCCAAGCTCAAATATCAATTGTGGTCCATATGGAGTCAACTCTGAAGACTGATTTGTACCTAAGAGCCGCTAGATGATAAGCTGATGGGTACTTTAGAGCCGTTAGATGAAGATCTTTCTACCTACTCCCACTTGCTCAAGCTCTATATAAGGAAGAGGATTACTTCTTGGAAAAGCATCCCAACCAATTGAGAATTGCTTTGAAGTCTGTAACTATGCTCACACTTGAGATATTTGTTGAGCTTATACTTGTGATTATTCTTGTTCTCCAAGTTGTTTCAAAGGGTAGTGTTTTAGGCAAGATTAGTGTGTAGTTTTGCTGGGATCTCAAATCTAGGATTAGATTTGGGGAAAGGTTAGAGTTTAGCCTGGGAAAAACTTGTAAAGGTTAGAGCTTAGCCTGCAAAAGCTTGGTTTCTGTAATAGGTTAAGGCTGATCCTACAAAAACCTAAGTTAGTGAGAGTTTGAAATCCTAAATGAGGGTCCTTTAGGTAGTGGAGGTACCTGGTGAGAGGGAACCACTATAAATTACTATGCCATCCTCTCTTACTTCTGCTCTTTCATATTTCTACTTGCAAGTATTGCCTGTTTTGCGGGTGAAGTGGTTTGTGAAGGAGCCACTTGGTTCGTGCAAAACCAAACAAGAAGCCAAATGCGATTAAGGGTAGCCTGATTCATACCACACTCCAACAACCACCCCCCCCCCCCCCTCCCCTCAGGCCTGTCTGGGCTAACACATCCATTATTCCTCTCATTAAATAAATACCCATAACCATGTGTGCTCAGCTGTGCTAGCCCTAATTTGCTCTGCTTCTTTCTTCTTCCTCCTCTATCCACACTGTTGTTATATTATATGTCCATCTATTGCTCCTCCCATTAAATAGATACTCATAACCATACTCCTAGTCCTTCCTCCCTCCTCCATTTCTATTTTTCTTTTCTTTTAGAATAGGAAACCTTTTTGTTGCTTGCTTGATTTTTATTCTATGTATCATCTCTTCCCATTTTTCACCATTCCCATATCTGTTTGTCCCACTTCATTTTTTTTTCATCATTTTTTAAATCAATCCTCCTCGATTCAGACTCCTAACTCTATACCTCTCACTCTCTCACACATTTTCGAAAGGCGTAGGTAGATACATAATGGTTTCGGCGACAATTGTGGTGGTTCCTGTCGGTTCCTCTTCTTCTTATCGGCCCTCGTCATTATTTTCTTCCAGGTTAATTCACACTTTTGTAATTTTTTTTCTACTCCCAGCTCCTTTTTTTACAGTTTCTAGGTTTAAAATGACCGGAATGTTAATAACAAAAATCTCCAAATTCTTGTTCAATCTTTTTTTCTTTTTTCTTTTTATTTAGGCAAAAGTACCTTTATAGGGCCTCAGTTAACCAAAAATCCTCAGTTTGGGTATCGAGTTAAAAAAATTCAATTTCCCCTTCCAGCTACGACATTTCATTCAACTTGGATACTCAGTTATCCCAATCTCGCTCAAATCGCCCAAAGTCAAAATTGAATCACTATTCACCCCATTTGGCATGTGCTGGAAGCTGACGTGGACGCGCCACATGGCTGCCCGCGCCCGGTTGGCGCCCTTGACTGAGGTGGTCCTACCATAAATCGACACGTGGCATAGATTGTCTCAAATAAAAAAAAATTTAAAGTGTGGGTACATATTATTTTAATATAAAAAAATCTAGGCAAATCATTCTACCTCATTAGTTTAGTACCCTAACAAACCAAAAAAAACTAAACAAGTATTGATTAATTTAACCAATCATAATATTGTATTGTTATTATTTTAATATCCAAATAAACCTATAAATTTAACCAAAAATATTATTTATCTACCATATTTTTTAAATATATAAAAATTTTTAGCCTAAATATGGCTCTAATACTCTAATTAGTGTTAATCTATAATTAACCATGTTTGGTGTGATAGTATATAATGATTTTGATGGCTAACAAACTGGATTAGAAGTTTTCTATATGTACTTGTGTTGAGTCTTCTTGCAGCCTGGTTTTCAGCTTGGTTTTTTAACTTGGTTTTAGAAGAAACCACACCTGACTGACAACATCGTGGTCCCAGCTGCAAGTGGCCAAGTGGTCCCAATGGTCCATACAGCAATTAAGGCCAACTCCCAACAACTCCAACGGGCAGAGAAAATGGTCCAACACTGAGCAGAAGTTTTCAACCCTTGTCTCTCACCTCTCTTTGATCATTTATGTGAAAGGGACCATGTGGTCCAACTTTGTGGTCCGAATGGCCAAAAATGGAAAGTTTTTGTATAATGAAGGCAAATGGAGAGTGGATTTCCTCAAAAAGAAGCAGCAGCATCCTGCAGAGCATCAAGGTCTGATATGGAGCTTCATGGGAGATTGTAGCCGTTGGAGGAAGAGAAAAATATCTCACCTACCCCCACCAACTCAAGCACTATATAAGGAAGGCCATTGCATATCTTTCTTCCTCAACCCAACAAAAAACGTGCTATTGAGTTGATTCTTGAGCTTATACCTGTTGTGTTCTTGCTGTTCTTGAGAGCTTTGAATTTGTGCTTAATCTTATTCTCCAAGTCCTTACAATGGGTAGAGTGTTTAGGCAAGACTAGTGTAGTATAGTTGGGTCCTCAAATCAGGTTTTTGATTTGAGTAAAGGTTAGAGTTTAGCCTCGGAAAAACTTGTAAAGGTTAGAGCTTAGCCTGCAAAAGCTTGGTTTCTGTAATCGGTTAAGGCTGATCCCGCAAAAGCCTAAGATAGTGAGAGTTTCTAAAATCCTAAAGGAAGGGCCTTTAGGTAGTGGAGGTACCTGGTGAGGGGAAACCACTATAAATCACTGTGTCAACCTTTCTCTCTTCTGTTCTCTTTACCTCTGTGCATTTCACACTGATTAGTTCTGTGTGTTTGTGGTTCGTAAAGAAACCACTTGGTTCCTCAGAAACGAAAGTGATTCCACAGAAACCAACTTAGAAACCAACCTCGATTGAAGGGAAGCCTGATTCAACCGTCGCTCCCCCCCCCCCCCCCCCCCCCCCCCCCCCTCCCCCTCCCTCTCTCAGGCCTATTCGGGCTAACAATTGGTAGCGGAGCCACGTCCTCAGTATAAAGGAGTAACATCCAAAGGCAAAGATCATGGCTTATGAGGGAAATAGCATAAACAAAGCACCCCACTTCGATGGTGCAAACTTTGATTACTGGAATTTCAGGATGAAGATCTTCCTTGAAGGCAAAGATCTGGAGATGTGGAACATAGTCCAGCATCCTTATGCCAGACCATTGAGGGACATGCAGTTCTGGTCAGAAGAGGAGCTCAAAAAGGCTAAACTTGATGCTCAAGCCAATAATGTCCTTCTTTGTGGAATAAGTGAGAGTGAATTTCAAAGAGTCAGATCTTGTAAAACTGCCTATGAGATCTGGAGGCTTCTATGTGTCACTCATGAAGGCACAAACCAAGTGAAAGAGTCAAGGCTCAATCGTTTTTTGAGGGACTATGAACTGTTTCAGATGGTTTCTAGTGAAACCATACAGGAGATGGATACTCGCTTCACAATTATGTGCAACAGCCTTGCAACTCTTGGGAAGGTTATCACACACAGAGAGAAGGTTGCAAAGGTACTTAGGTCTCTACCTAAGGAGTGGGAGCCTAAGGTGACTGCCATAGAAGAAGCTCAAAACTTGAACACTCTTACCTATGATGAGCTGATTGGCAAGCTTATAGTGCATGGTTCCAAGTTTGAAACTAAAGAACCAAAGAAGAAGGACCTGGCCTTAAAATCCCATGAATCTGGTGATGAAGACAGTGACTCTGATGTGGCACTTCTTTCCAAAAGGGTTATAAGATATCTCAAGATGAAAAAGCAGCAAAAGGGTAGAAGTTCTAGAGGTGTGAAGATTGAAGAACCAAAGAAAGATCCTCTAATCTGTTTTGGCTGCAACCGACCTAGTCACATTAAAGCTGAATGTCCACATCAGAAGAAGAACAGATATGACTCTACAAAATCCAAAGGGAAGAGGGCTATGGTCGCTTGGGATGACTCGGATTCTGAAAGCGATTCTGAAATAGAAGAAGTTGTGAACCTTTGTCTGATGGCTTAAGAAGAATCTGAGGTATTTGATGCTCCTGACTTTACTTTTGATGAATTATAGGATGCTTTTGGTGAATTACATGATAAGTATAAGCAAGTACTTAAAAAGAATAGTGCATACAAGAAAAGAATTGAGACTCTTAAATATGATGCTGAAGCTCATAGAAATGCATATGAAAAGCTTAGTCTTGCTCACACCGAAGCTCTGAAATCTGGTGAAACTTTGAAAGTTGATAAATTTACTATCCAAAATGCTCATGATGAACTTGAAAAGAAAATTACTTGCAACATTGCTACTTGTGAAAAATTGCTGAAAGAAAATGATATGTTAAATAGGAGTGTTGAAGATCTAAAGTGTTCTCTTGAGAAATTCACTAAAGGAACAGATAGTTTAAATCTTCTGCTAGGACAGCAAAGACATTCTGTGCAGAAAGAAGGAATAGGCGCTACTTACATGGTTTTTAACAAACCAAGCTCTATAAACCATGTGGTTTTTCACAAACCAAGTCCACCGATGAAATTTGTTAAGGCTGGGTCTAGTCAACCATATAGACCAAGGATGAATATGCATATGCACTCACATCATTCTGAAGCACCACATATTACCTATCATTTCTGTGGTAGAGTTGGTCATGGCATTAGGTCTTGTTGGTTCAAGAAAGGCAACTGTCATGTAAAGTATGTGTGGGTTCCGAAAGGAACCAAGCCTAACCCTGAAGGACCCAAATTAGTTTGGATACCTAAAACTTGATCATGCTGACAGGAAAACAGGGATGAGTGGATCTTGGACAGTGATTGTTCAAGGCACATGACAGGGGACTCTTCCATGCTCTCATCCCTTACTGAAAAGGACCGAGGTAATGTAACTTTTGGTGATATGTCGAAAGGTAAAATTCTTGGTTTCGGTAATATTAATTCTTGTCCTGTTATTGAGCATGTTTTACTGGTTGATAACCTCAAATATTGTTAGTGTAATATGCCCAAAAGCCAATCATTGGATGATTGTATATAAACATGTATATACATTAAGGTTATTCCAATAAATATATTTATGTGATAAACGCTTGCACATCTTTATATCCCTAGAATATTTTATATTCTTAAATGTCCCTAGTCGATTATTATTATGGATGGGTTGTAATAATAAATTAAGACTAGCGTATGTTGAGAATTATATGAGATATGAATTCTACATACGGGTACAAGTTAAAGAACTTGTGGTCTGGACTGACCCAACATAAGAACACTACATGGAACGTTATATGATTGTCATTAGTGGTTCTTATATGTATTATCCTATGACCTGAGATCATCAAGGTTCCTAACATGTTAGTCATATACTTTGATATTACTCTTGGCTATTCGTAACTGAGTAGACCTTAGTGTAATCATTGGGTATATGATAAGTCTGTAGTGGGTTTTCTATGATCAAGATGGAATTCATCCAACCCATATAACGGGTATATTATCAGTTGGGCCTCTTGATAGAGTTGAACTGTAAATGCATGGCCATGCTCGGATTATGTGATATGGTGATATCATTAGTATCAGTTTTACACAGTTAACTAGGGGATCAAGAAACTTAGATTAAACATATACGAGACTGACTTACTCCATGTCTCGTGTTTAAACTTGATAATGTGACGAAAGGACGATGACATGCTTCCGAGGCATATTGAATCAGTACTGATCTTGTCATTCGGGTAGCAATGATGTGTTGCTAGACACCGCCAAACGTTACAAGTGCCTACAGGGTCACACACTTAGAACTGTTGATTCGAGCAGGTGGTTGAACCGTGGTTGGACCGTGGTTCGACCAAGTGGGTGGACCATGGTTGAACCTTTGTTGGACCATGGTTGGACCGGGTCGTTTTGGGCTGATTTGGTTCACTAATTATCAGAATTATTGAACCAAAATTAATGGCATACGATGTGTAATCCCATTAATGCTTAGTGGAGCATCCATTAATGCTTAGTGGAGCATTAAGACATAGTGGAGACATGATTAGACTTAAAGTATAATCATGATGGTTAATGCATGATGATGTTGGCCATTGTCTCATTAATCTATGCATTAATTGTGTGTATAAATAGGGCTTGATGATCAGATTATCAACACACACAACATTCACACACA
>JAKUCV010001068.1:378510-456969 GCA_028386065.3 Turnera subulata | reverse complement strand
AGTTGTCTACCTAAATAACTATGATATAAGTGATCAGCCAAAGCTGACTTATCTTGTAGTGAAATATGGATCTTGGCCTACTTATAATTATCTTGATTTATGTAGTAGGAGCATCATTTAATAGAATTCCTTGTTAAATGATTTATGTATACATGACTCTTATTTGTGTGAGTTGATCAATGTTGTAGAGTTATCATGGCACAAAACACTAGTACACAATCACTGCAATCTGTCCTTGAGAAGGAAAAACTTAATGGGAATAACTTCCTTAAGTGGCATCGCAATTTGAGGATAGTCCTGTTCCTAATGAACCGCTGCCTACTGCTCCTAGGGCGAAAAGAGATGCTTACAAGAAGCATGTTGATGATGCATTGGATGTTGCATCCCTTATGCTTGTTATCATGGACTCTGAGCTTTAGAAGCAACATGAGAACTTGGATGCGCTCGATATGATCGAACATCTGAAAATGCTTTTTGAAGAGCAAGCAAAGCATGAGAGGTATGAGACCTCTAAGGCATTGTTCCAATGCAAGATGGCTGAGTCATCACCGGTGAGACCTCATGTGCTCAAAATGATTGAATACATTGAGAGCCTTGAGGGTCTAGGTTTTCCTTTGCAAAAGGAGTTGGTTGTTGATCTAGTCCTGCAATCGTTGCCGGATAGTTACAGCCAATTTGTCATGAATTTCAATATGAATCATCTTGACAAATCCTTGTCTGAGTTGCTTAACATGTTAGGAACAGTTGAGCAACAGATGAAGGCAAATAAATCCAACAGCATATTGATGGTTGGAAATGGCAAAGGAAAGGGTAAAGCCAAGTTTTACAAGAAGAAGAAATGTGCCCTATTTACCTTGAAGAGGTGAAGAAACAGAAGGGAAGTAAGACTTCCGCTTCAGGTTTTTTTGTTATAGAGGCTAATATCTCTATCTCTGCATCATGGGTATTAGATACCGGATGTGGTTCTCACATTTGTGTAAATGTGCAGGAACTGAGAAAGGGTAGAAGAATAGCAAAGGGAGAGATAGACCTATGCGTTGGAAATGGAGCAAGAGTTGCTGCATTAGCCGTAGGGACTTACCATCTACCCTTATGGAGTGGTTTCGTTTTAGAACTTGACGATTGTTATTATGTTCCTACCATAAGCAGGAATTTGATTTCTGTTTCTTGTCTGGACAAGAAATGTTTTTCATTTGTAATAAAGAACAATTGTTGTTCTATTTATTTCAATGATATTTATTATGGTCGTGCATATTTGAGCAATGGTTTGTACGTTCTAAACCTAGAAACACCAATCTATAACATTAATACGAAGAAGGTTAGATTAAACGATTCTAATGAAACCTGTCTCTGGCATTGTCGATTGGGCCATATAAGCGGGACTCGTATTTTTAAACTCCATAAAGATGGACTTTTAGACTCATTTGATTTTGAATCATATGAGACATGTAAGTCATGTTTATTAGGCAAAATGACGAAGGCTCCTTTTGCTGGTAAAGGTGAAAGAGCTTCGGACTTGTTAGGTCTTATACATTCTGATGTATGCGGACCTATATCAACACAGGCTAGAGGTGGATTTCAATACTTCATTACATTTACTGATGATTACAGTAGATATTGCTATGTGTATCTAATGAAGCACAAGTCAGAATCCTTTGAAAAGTTCAAAGAATTAAAGAGTGAAGTACAAAATCAACTCGGCAAGAGTATTTCGATCTGATCGAGGAGGTGAATACTTAGACCGAGATTTTCTTGATCATCTAAAAGCAATGTGGTATTGTATCACAACTTACTCCACCAGGTACGCCTCAATGGAATGGTATATCTGAAAGGAGGAATAGAACTTTGTTAGACATGGTTCGTTCTATGATGAGTCAAGCTGACCTTCCTTTTTCATTTTGGGGACATGCATTATTGAGTGTTGCATTTACACTTAACCGTGTTCCATCTAAATCGGTTAAAAAGACACCATATGAGATATGGACTGGGAAGCGTCCCAATTTGTCTTTTATGAGGATTTGGGGTTGTGAGGCTTACGTGAGACGTCAAGCATCAGACAAACTCGGCCCTAAATCTGACAAGTGCCTTTTTGTTGGATATCCTAAGGAAACTAAAGGATATTATTTCTATAATCCCACAAAGCACAAAGTGTTTGTTGCTCGTACTGCTATTTTTCTAGAAGGAGAATTTATTTCTAGAGAGATCAGTGGGAGGAAAATAGAACTCGAAGAAGTTCGAGGTATTGAGGCTGAGATGGAACAAGGATAGGAACCACAAGTTGTTGTGGGTGAGAATCCTGTACCTGTAACACACGGACCGCGTAGGTCTGATAGGACTCGGTATGAGCCTGAGAGATATGGATTTCTTATGACTCATACTGGAGACGTGATGCTCATTGATGAGAATGAGCCCACTTCCTATCAGCAAGCTATTACGGGTCCAGACTCTAAGAAGTGGCTAGAAGCCATGAATTCGGAGATGGAATCCATGTATGAAAACAAGGTATGGACCTTGGTTGATCCACCTAAAGGGGTAAAACCCATAGGGTGCAAATGGGTCTTTAAGAAAAAGAGTGACATGGATGGTAATGTGATTACCTTTAAAAGGAGACTGGTTACGAAAGGTTTCAAGCAAGTTCATGGTATTGACTATGATGAAACTTTCTCGCCAGTTGCCATGGTTAAATCCATCCGGATTCTATTGGCTATAGCAGCATACCATGATTATGAGATATGGCAAATGGATGTCAAAACCGCTTTCCTTAATGGAAATCTTTTAAGGATGTGTACATGACACAACCTGAAGGTTTTGCCGATCCAGAGAATGCTAATATGGTATGCAAGTTGCAAAGATCCATTTATGGATTGAAGCAAGATTCTAGGAGTTAGAATCTTCGTTTTAATGAAGTGATCAAAGAGTTTGGTTTCATTAAAAATAAAGATGAACCATGTGTTTACAAGAAGGTTAGTGGGAGCATTATCGTTTTCTTGTTATTGTAAGTTGACGACATTCTGCTCATTGGGAATGATATTCCAACACTACAGTCTGTAAAGACTTGGCTAGGAAAGAATTTCTCAATGAAGGACTTAGGAGAAGCTGCCTGTGTGCTAGGTATAAAGATCTATAGAGATAGATCTAAAAGGCTTCATGGGCTAAGTCAAAGTACATATATTGACAAAGTGCTAAAGAGGTTTAGCATGCAAGATTCCAAGAAAGGTTTCTTGCCCATGTCACATGGCATATCTCTCCCAAATAATCAATGTCATAATACATCTAAGGAGAGAGAGCGGATGAGTAAGATCCCTTATGCATCTGTAATAGGATCTATCATGCATGCCATGCTATGTACTCGACCGGAAGTCGCATATACTTTGAGTGTCACAAGCAGATATCAATCTGATCCCGATGAGAGTCACTGGACAGCGGTTAAGAACATCCTTAAGTACTTGAGAAGGACTAAGGATGCATTCCTTGTCTATGGAAGCGTTGATGAGCTTATTGTAAAGGGTTACACAGATGCTAGCTTCCAAACAGACAGGAATGATTTTAGATCGCATTCAGGTTATGTGTTTTGTCTTGGAGGTGGTGCTGTTTGCTGGAAGAGTTCCAAGCAAGAAACAGTTACCGACTCTACAACTGAGGTTGTGCAAAGTTCCTTCTGAGAACTCTGTAGTAGATCCATTGACAAAGCCTCTCACATAGCGGAAGCATGATGGTCATGTTACATCCATTGGTATTAGATACATGGATGATTGGCTTTAGTGCAAGTGGGAGATTGTTAGTGTAATATGCCCAAAAGCCAATCATTGGATGATTGTATATAGTCATGTATATACATTAAGGTTATTCCAATAAATATGTTTATGTGATAAACGCTTGCATATATTTATAACCTTAGAATATTTTATATTATTAAATGTCCCTAGTCGATTATTATTATGGATGGGTTGTAATAATAAATTAAGACTAGCGTATGTTGAGAATTATATGAGATATGAATTCTACATACGGGTACAAGTTAGAGAACTTGTGGTCTGGACTGACCCAACATAAGAACACTACATGGAACGTTATATGATTGTCATTAGTGGTTTTTATATGTATTATCCTATGACCTGAGATCATCAAGGTTCCCAACATGTTAGTCATATACTTTGATATAACTCTTGGCTATTCGTAACTGAGTAGACCTTAGTGTAATCATTGGGTATATGATAAGTGTGTAGTGGGTTTTGTATGATCAAGATGGAATTCGTCCAACCCATATAACGGGTATATTATCAGTTGGGCCTCTTGATAGAGTTGAACTGTAAATGCATGGCCATGCTCGGATTATGTGATATGGTGATATCATTAGTATCAGTTTTACACAGTTAACTAGGGGATCAAGAAACTTAGATTAAACATATACGAGACTGACTTACTCCATGTCTCGTGTTTAAACTTGATAATGTGACGAAAGGACGATGACATGCTTCCGAGGCATATTGAATCAGTACTGATCTTGTCATTCGGGTAGCAATGATGTGTTGCTAGACACCGCTCATTGTTTATAATTGTAAAATGAGATTTTACAATTATTGCCAAACGTTACAAGTGCCTACAGGGTCACACACTTAGAACTGTTGATTCGAGCAGGTGGTTGAACCGTGGTTGGACCGTGGTTCGACCAAGTGGGTGGACCATGGTTGAACTTTGGTTGGACCATGGTTGGACCGAGTCGTTTTGGGCTGATTTGGTTCACTAATTATCAGAATTATTGAACCAAAATTAATGCCATATGATGTATAATCCCATTAATGCTTAGTGGAGCATCCATTAATGCTTAGTGGAGCATTAAGACATAGTAGAGACATGATTAGACTTAAAGTATAATCATGATGGTTAATGCATGAAGATGTTGGCGTAACAGAGTAATTAGATACGTAATTAACACACATATTTATCCCGAACTACTAGTCTAATAGTTGTGTGTGTTGTAAGTGTGTGTTAAGTCTAATGTGTGGGTAAGAAACTCTTTCTTTCTTTGTGGTGTATCGAGGGCCTTTAGGCATCGATCGTGTTGCCAAGCCCTCACGAGCCCAACCTCTAGTACAGATGTTTTTGACCAGAGATCGACGGTTTGTGTGGATACCGTAGAGGGGCGGGATTTCTTTCCGGCTCTAGCTGATTCGGCACAACAGTTGAGTGAAAGATCTCAACCGATTCAGGTACGCAAAAATTGTTATTCGGTTTAGTTACTTTCACTTGGATCCTCCATGGTTTCTGGGTTTTTTCGCTGCATTTGATTGTCAAGTTTGCATGCCCAGTTACTTACAAATATAACTTGCTAAGCATCAGCCAATTATGTGATAAAGGATACAAAATTATGTTTGAAGCATCTAGATGCTTGGTCACTAACAGAAACCAAGTAGTTTTTGTTGGGAAGCGAAAAGGTAACATATACTCTATCAACCTAAATGATGTGGCTAATCCTGATTTCAAGTGCCTGAGTGCTAGAACAGAAACCCCAACTCTATGGCACAGAAGACTTGGTCATGCAAATTTGGATCTTATTTCAAATCTGTCCAAAAAGGAGTTGGTGAGAGGACTGCCAATGCTCAAATATGAAAAAGAAACCACATCTAGAGCATGTCAGCTGGGAAAACAGGTTAAAAGTTCCTTTAAACATACACACACTATCTCTACATCTAGACCACTTAAATTATTGCATATTGACTTGTTTGGTCCCATGAGAACCATTAGCTTAGGTGGTAAAAGTTATGTTCTTGTGGTTGTTGATGATTATTCTAGCTACACATGGGTTGTATTTCTTACTCAAAAGGATCATGCATGTTATGAATTTGGTACTCTTGTTAGGAAAGTACAAAATGAAAAAGGTTATAAAATTTCAAAATTTAGAAGTGATCATGGAGGTGAATTTGATAACCTTGTCTTTAAACACTTCTGTGAGCAAAGTGGTATTGAACACACCTTTTCGACTCCTAGAACGCCTCAACAAAATGGGGTAGTTGAAAGGAAGAATCGAACTTTGCAAGAAATGGCTAGAACTATGCTTAATGAGCACAAGTTACCTGCATATTTCTGGGTAGAGGGTGTAAACACAGCATACTACATTCTAAATAGAGTATCCTTATGTCCTTTAATTGAAAACACTCCTTATGAGATATGGTTTGATAAGAAACCAAGCATCAGTTACTTTCGTGTTTTTGGGTCTAAATGTTATATACTTAATACTAAGGATAACCTTGATAAATTTGATGCTAAATCTGATGATGGTGTCTTCCTTGGGTATTCACTTACTAGTAAGGCATATAGAGTATATAATAAAAGAACCTTGGTTGTAGAAGAAACCATGCATGTTGTATTTGATGAAATTGACCCTTCTGATGAAAGTGATGACATAGATACTGACATAGCATCTGATGAGCAACCACATATTGTCAATCGTGAGAATTCTATGGAAGAGGAGGAAGAACCACCTGTGCTGGCACCACCTACACCTTCTGTGTTGGAACCAAGAGTGGAACCAAGCGTCCAACCACGCTTAGAACCAGTGATCCAACCAAGTGGTTCTGGTGGAGAACCAAATGTAGCAGAACAAGGATCAACTTCCCATGGAAACATCAGGGCACCCAGGGGACATACAACTGATGTTATCCTTGGTGATCTAAATAAAGGAGTGACGACCAGATCCTCACTGCACAATATCAATTTGCATCTTGCACTCCTCTCTCAAGTTGAACCCAAAAGTGCAAAAAAAGCCATTCTTGATGAGAATTAGGTTATGGCAATGCAAGAAGAGCTGAACTAAATCAAAAGAAGCGATGTTTGGGAGCTTGTGCCAAGACCTGTTGAACATCCAGTCATTGGTACCAAAAGGGTCTTCAGAAATAAACTTGATGAATCAGGTGTTGTGGTAAGAAACGAAGCAAGGTTAGTTGCTCAAGGGTATAATCAAGAAGAAGGCATAGATTATGATGAGACCTTTGCTCCTGTTGCTAGATTAGAGTCCATTCACATGTTACTTGCATTTGCATCATATAGATCCTTTAAGCTATATCAAATGGATGCTAAGAGTGCATTCTTAAATGGATATATTCTAGAAGAAGTATATGTTGAACAACCACCTGGTTTTGAAAGTCATGAACATTCAGAATATGTATTCAAGCTTAAAAAGGCATTATATGGACTTAAGCAAGCACCTAGGGCTTGGTATGATAGGTTAAGCTCATACTTGGTTTCTAAAGGTTTTTCTAGAGGAAAAGTCGATTCAACATTGTTTGTTAAGTCTAACAAAAGTGATGTCATCATTGTGCAAATCTATGTTGATTATATTTTATTTGGTGCTACTAATGATCTACTTTGTAAGGAATTCGAAAGCCTCATGCACAGTGAATTTGAGATGAGCATGATGGGTGAGCTCAATTTCTTTCTGGGCTTTCAAGTTAGGCAACTTGATGGAGGTATCTTCATCAATCAAGCTAAGTACACTCGTGAGCTACTGAAGCGGTTTGGTTTGTCAGAAACCAAGCCTAGCCCCACTCCAATGAGTACATCCACCAAACTTGACAAGGATGAACACGGTAAGGATGTTGATATAAAGTTGTACAGGTATGATAGGTAGTCTTCTATATCTCACAGCCACTAGACCTGATATAATGTTTAGTGTGTGCTTATGTGCAAGGTTTTAATCATGTCTAAAAGAATCACATCTTAAGGCAATTAAGCGCATATTCAAATATCTTAAGGGCACACCTTCGCTTGGTTTATGGTACCCCAAAGTTAACTCTTTTGAGCTAACAAGTTATTCAGATGCAGATTTTGCAGGATGTACCCGAGATAGAAAAGGCACAAGTGGAACTTGTCAATTACTTGGACAATCCCTTGTGTCTTGGTCAAGCAAGAAGCAAAATTAGGTTGCAACATCCACCACTGAGGCTGAATATGTTGCTGCAGGAGCTTGTTGTGCACAAATCCTATGGATGAAACAAACTCTTTGTGATTATGGACTAACATTTAATTGTGTTCCCTTCTATTGTGACAGCTCCAGTGCCATCAATTTGACTAAGAATCCTATACAACACTCTCGGACCAAGCACATTGAAGTGAGGCATCATTTTATCCGAGATCATGTGTTAAAGAAAGATGTGGCCATTGAGTTCGTGAAAACTAAAAATCAGCTTGCTGACATCTTCACAAAGCCACTCAAAGAAGATCAGTTCACCAAAATCAGGCTTGAACTTGGAATGTACAATTTACCATGACTTATTTGCTTAATTGGTTTTACTATTGGTTTTAGGTTTGGCTCCTGCATAAAACCATGCTCATTCACTGACATATGCAAACATGATCATATTAGCACTTCATGCATTTATCCCGCATTACACACACTTTCACGATGCATTTTGGCATATGAGGAATTTGCTTGAGGCATTACAGTCATGAATTGAGACAAAATGGATGAAGAGGAGTAGTATGGTTTCAGTGAAAACCATGTACCCGGTAGTTATTACCCAGTGGACAAAAGCATCTTTGGTTGGAGACAAAGAAGATCAGGAAAATTGAAGATGGTCAACTAAAAGATATTCTGTGGGGATAAAAATCAGAATCTCTGTTCGGAAAGAAAGGAAGGTCAAAGTGGTCCTGATTTTTCAAAAGTGGGGGACCATCATGACCACGCCTCGACAATCTCTAAAAAAGTGGAAGAGGAGTTAATGCTTTCAACCGTTACAAGCTATCCCGTGATCTGTTCTGATTCCTTTGCCACTCTCTCTCCAATAATCCATTCCCTTAACCGGTCACATCAGCTTCTTTTTAAACCCCACACACACTCCTTCATCAACACAAATTCTCATTCACTCACAACTCTATCCCTAAATCCTTCTCTCTTCTAAACCAGAGTTGCTTTCAAACCCAAACACTCGCAAGATAAGGAAGAGAAACACCAAAACAGTCAAGTCTAAGAAGCATTTTTCTAAACAAACCTCTTCTACCTCAAACACTATCAAACCTAAGCTACAAATTCGTGAAGAGATTGAGGCTGCCAAACTTGCATACCTCAAGAAGGTGCATGAACAAAAGGAGATAGAGGAGCTCACTACCACTCCATGTGCTACTACAAAGGCTAAAGAATCAGAGAAGTTCAAGGAGGCTTAGGAAAAGCAGGAAATTCAGAAGGGGTCTGAAAAAGTTTGGCATGATCGAGAACCTTGGCCAACCATAGAGAAAAGCACTGTTCCTAAAGGGTCTTCTGCACCCTCATGGCTCAAAACACCTCTCACTGGTAATACACCTCAAACTGACCTCTTATGTCCAGATCCTATTAGTTATCGTGTTCCTACACCTGATGATAGTGAGAAGACCATCCCACACACCACCATTGATAAAACTAGTGCTAGCACAACCACCATACTTATAGAAGATCCTCCTGTGCTTACCCCCAGTATGGTCACATCAATGATTGATAACTTTGTTAAGCACATAGTAATTCCACCTGGTCATGATCCCAAAATATTTCGTGAAAAGAAAAGAGAGGAATTTGGGGATATGATTTCAGATTTTATCATCAAAGGCCATGCTCCTCCAGAAAGCCTCATCCAAACACCCTCTAGAGAAGAAGAAGAAGCCTACTCCAAAGCATTGCGTGAAGGAACTGAACTGCTAGATCCTACTAAGAAGGCAAGTCGTGAAGTTGGTAATAAGACCAACTTGGTTTCTAATGTGGTTCCCCCTGTGGTTCCACCCATGGTTTCGGTTCAAAACCACCTCACAGCCTGTTAATAAGCCACACACTGTGGATCTAAACATTACACAACAAGAGGAGGATGATGATGTAATGACTGATGTACTCAGAGTGAGCAAAGAAGCTGTTGATTCTATCCATTCCTTCGAGTATGTGGCTTCTGAGAAACCAGATGAATCGGTTGACATTGATCATGAGACACCAATAAAGACGAAGACTTCTCAGAATAAGAAGAAAGCTGAAGTGACTCTCAAGCCAGTCAAGCATGTGAAACCTGTCACTCCAAAGAAGAGCACTGGTATAGTCTTTCATGAACCAACTGACGTTGTGGTTTCCAAGAAACCAGCCCCAAAACCAATGACAAAGGCTGAAGGAAAAAGAAAGGTTGGAGAATCTGAACCAGAACCAGAACCAGAAGATGATGAAGAATCTGAAGATCATTCAAGCTCGAATAGTTCCAAGTTCGAGGATGCTGCGTCAGAAGAGCCTGAAGTTTCTAAGAAGAGAAAAAGGGGAGATGATTCGGATGATGATTCCAACTTCAATGATGAAGAAGAGAATGATGAAGAAGCTACTGAAGATGACTCAGAAAAGAATGACCGAGATGAAGATGAAGCGCATGATGATGAAGAAGATGAAGAGGAGGAAACCCCAGCTAAACCTCCAAAGAAGAAGGCAAAAGGACCAGTCAAAGGCAAACCTGCAAAGAAGACGAAGAAGAGAGAAGTGAACTTATTTGCCTTCTATGCACCACATACTGTGGTTATGGAGGATTTTGCTGACTTGGGGGTATCTGATATCTTGAAGAAAGTTCAGCTTGGATTTTTGGCCACTTTGAAGGCCAAAGCCTATGAATCGATGGTCAAGGAGTTTTTCAAGCATTTGAAATCAACCACTAATGCTACTGGTGCCACTGTGTCCATCACCACCCATCTTAATAGAAAGAATGTCACCTTCTCTGCCAAAGATATCATTGCGATCCTTAAGCTGAAGCCCGGAAAACTTCAAGTGGTGTATGATAATGAGAAGCATCATAAGGCATGAGGATGGCTACAACTTCCCTTATTCAACGAGAAACCTTCTAGAATAGTCTCTCCTTTCATGTTCCTAAACCAAGGTGACGTAGCACACAACTACATGTACAACTGAGCACACCAAAATGGCTCTGGTGTGGTATTTTGGTGCCACTACGAGTCACTAGTCACCTGAATGGCCTGCATTATCAAGAAGACACCCATTTGCTATGGAACTATAATTCTTCATCATCTGGCCACCTGCAAGGTTCCATGTTTTGGAGGTTTGATCACTCTCTTGGCTCGAAAATTCTCTTCGATTCCCACAGATGGTCCTGCACCTATCAGTCCTGTGATTATCAGCAGTCTTACTCTATCCAAGATGTCTATTAAGCCTGATGCTGAAGGGAACTATTCTGTGACCAAGAAACCAAAGGGGAAGGTTGTTCTGAATGATGATCTTACTGCTCGTATTGCCACCGTTGAGAGCTTACTTGACGATCTTAAGGATCAGATGTCTGACTTTGAGGCTACTGTGATGGAAGCTCTGGATAAAATTGTTGCATCTTATCCTCAGTCTGATACTGATGATGAGTGATGCCTCAACTGCTGATGCCCCTAGGACATGCATTGCAATTTGTTTTCTTCATGGTTTATAGCATGGTTCCTATTAAGGTTCTTATTATGGTTTTTATGTTGGTTTTTATGTTGGTTTTTGTGTTTCCTTTCTGCACAACGTCTTTAATTTCAGCTCTGCTCATGTTTCGGATGTTCGGTATTTGAATATTATGTTTATGTTCCTTTTCTTATCATATGCCTACTATTTCTACCCTTTGTCCTTCTTATATTTTGTTGATGCCAAAAGGGGGAGAAAATTGTTGGTTGGTTGGAATCTAGAATCCAACATTGTTAAGCATACATTATGGATAATTATTGTTGATTATTATGATTGCGCTACTCTTCTATTGTCAATGCATGCTAGATGATTGGTGTTATAAGCAGGGGGAGGTTTTTGGCTAAGTTGAATAAGCCAATGGTGCTTAATGCACAAAAATCTTTATTATAGGGGGAGTATAAATGCAGGGGGAGTATGCTTACATGAAGTATTATTTTGTTACTAACCCTGGCTTTTGTAGAGATCAACACAATGTTTGTCATCATAAAAAAGGGGGAGATTGTTAGCCTAAACATGGCTCTAAGACTCTAATTAGTATTAATCTATAATTAACCATGTTTAGTGTGATAGTATATAATGATTTTGATGACTAACAAACTGGATTAGAAGTTTTCCATTGTGTTGAGTCTTCTTGCAGCTTTGTTTTCAGCTTGGTTTTTTAACTTGGTTTCAGAAGAAACCACACCTGACTGACAACATCGTGGTCCCAGCTGCAAGTGGCCAAGTGGTCTCAATGGTCCATACAGCAATTAAGGCCAACTCCTAACAACTCCAACGGGCAGAGAAAATGGTCCAACACTGAGCAGAAGTCTTCAACCCATGTCTCTCACCTCTCTTTGATCATTTATGTGAAGGGGACCATGTGGTCCAACTTTGTGGTACAAATTGCCAAAAATGAAAAGTCTTTGTATAATGAAGGCAAATGGAGAGTGGACTTCCTCAAAATGAAGCAACAGCATCCTGCAGAGCATCAAGGTCTGATCTGGAGCATCATGGGAGATTGTAGCCGTTGGAGGAATAGAAAAATATCTCACCTACCCCCACCAACTCAAGCACTATATAAGGAAGGCCATTGCATATCTTTCTTCCTCAACCCAGCCATTTGAAAACGTGCTATTGAGTTGATTCTTGAGCTTATACCTGCTGTGTTCTTGTTGTTCTTGAGAGCTTTGAAATTGTGCTTAATCTTGTTCTCCAAGTCCTTACAAAGGGTAGAGTGTTTAGGCAAGACTAGTGTAGTATAGCTGGGTCCTCAAATTAGGTTTTTGATTTGAGTAAAGGTTAGAGTTTAGCCTGGGAAAAACTTGTAAAGGTTAGAGCTTAGCCTGCAAAAGCTTGTGTGTGTAAAGGTTAGAGCTTAGCCTGCAAAAGCTTGTGTGTGTAAAGGTTTGAGCTTAGCCTGCAAAAGCTTGGTTTCTGTAATCGGTTAAGGCTGATCCCGCAAAAGCCTAAGATAGTGAGAGTTTCTAAAATCCTAAAGGAATGGCCTTTAGGTAGTGGAGGTACCTGGTGAGGGGGAACTATTATAAATCACTGTGTCAACCTTTCTCTCTTCTGTTCTCCCTACCTCTGTGCATTTCACACTGATTAGTTCTGTGTGTTTGTGGTTCGTAAAGAAACCACTTGGTTCCTCAGAAACCAAAGTGATTCCATAGAAACCAACTCAGAAACCAACCTCGATTGAAGGGTAGCCTGATTCAAACCCCCCCCCCCCCCCCCCTCTCTCTCAGGTTTATTCGGACTAACAAAAATAAAAATAAAACTAATTTCCTTATTTCCTTAATTCATGTTTTTCTATATCTACTCTAAAGAGTGGCAGACACTCGTGTTACCAAAATACTCCATACCCAGACCTAAAGTTCTATCAAATCATCAACCATCAATGACAAACAGCAATAAAACTATGAGACCACCACAACCCCAACAACAGCAGAGCCCCTAGACTACAACCACCCACCTCCGCTGCCGCCCCACCCCCGAACTCCGACAACCCAAATATCACCACCTGCCTCTACCAAACTAATCTGGGTCTCTTCTCTCTTACCTGGTCATACACCTTCCTTGGCCACTTTCTTAACCTCCACCTCCTCCCCATCGACCTCAACAACTACTCTCCTTTATCTTTTCCTAACCCACTTTCGCTCTCTTCCCTATCTTTCCACCTCCACATCAAGGCTTTCGTTTTTTGGAAAAGACACGGATCCAAGAAACTACAGGTCGTTAGCCATGACGCCAACACCAACAGAGCCCCTAGGATCCATGTGTTCTGGGACCTCTCTCGAGCTAAGTTCAGATCCGGACCCGAATCCCGGTCCGGGTTCTACTTCTGTCAAAGTCTTAACCCCACCACTCAACTCCACAGTGGGCTTTGGATTTACAAGAATGATGGATAACCCGCTAACCTTGGGGCCGGAGATGAGCTCCAAGTTAGTGGGGAAGGCATAGGGTTTTACTCTCAGGCATCGCAGGAAGAGATTGGGCTGCTGATGGTCCAGAACTTTGCCTTCCTGGAAGGCAAGTACAATGGCAGCACCATTACGATGATAGGGAGGAACACGGTGTTTTCAACAGTGAGGAAGATTCTAGCGGTCGGAGGAAGCGGTCTCTTCTGGTTTGCCAGAGGCTAGGTTCATGCCAGAACTCACAAGTTTAATGCCAAGACAGGAGATGCGGTGGTTCAGTACTGATTCTCAGATCTGGTAGAGGGTCGGGTTATGGTTAGTGGAAGGAGGGGAAATTAGACAAAAAGGAGACGGAGAAGAAATAATGAAAAAAAAAATCCCCTGGTCAAATCCTCTTATTCCCCCATATCCGACAAACCCTTGACACAGAGCTTCT
Organism: Turnera subulata; assembly: GCA_028386065.3. Lineage (NCBI taxonomy): Eukaryota > Viridiplantae > Streptophyta > Magnoliopsida > Malpighiales > Passifloraceae > Turnera > Turnera subulata. The sequence goes on along the minus strand of JAKUCV010001068.1, from coordinate 442,697 downwards.
CAAGAAAAACACACAATGGGTCTCTTCTCCTGGTTTAGATGGAGCCCCAAACCCGAATCCAAGCCCACCCCTAAACCCGTCGCCTCCGCCTCTCCTACTCCTCCCTCGAAGTCCCCGGCATGAACGACGCTGTGGCGGCCCCCGGCCCATCCAAGAACGTCATCGTGTTCGGCTTCGGCTCCGCCGCCGCGTCCTCCGACAAGGATACGCTCGCCGGTTACTGCCCCGTCTCCGACGAGTTCAAGCCCTGCCGCTGGGAGCTCCTCCCCGCGAGCAACGCCAAGGCGCCGTAGTTTCCCGTGGTGTTTTGAAAGAAAGGGAGCGTCGTCGTTAGCTCCTAAGAAAGGAAGGATTTGTGAGATGATTGTTTAGTAGTAGTGGTAACCCAAAACAAAGTAAAACCAGTAAATGTAACCCTTCTCGTTACTGATGTAATGTTATGAATTTTTTTTAAAGGGGTTTACTTGATTTAGTGTACTGCTATATTTTATTTCACGTGTTTGTTTTTTTTTTTCCTGTTTCACATATTGGTTTGGTGATTAATTAAGGCAAAATGAGATAAATAATATTTTTAGTTAAATTTATTAGTTTACTTCGATATTAAATTAATAACACTACAATAATGTGATTGGTTAAATTAATCAATATAACAATTTGTTTAGTTTTTTTGTTTATTTGGGTATTAAATTAATGAAAAAAATGATTTGCTTAGAATTTTTTTATTAAAAACATCCACTCCATACTTTAAAATATTATTTTTATTTGGGACCCTACATGTCATGTATCGATTTCCTATTGGTCCACCTCAGCCAAAGGCGCAAACCAGGCGCGCATCGCCACGTAGACAGTCCACGTCAGCCTCCAGCACACGCCAAATTGGGTGAATAGTGCTTTAATTTTGACTTTGGGCGATTTGAGTGAGATTGGGATCGGATGAAATGTCGTAGCTGGGAGGGGAGATTGAATTTTTCGTAACTCGATACCCAAACTAAAGATTTTTGGTTCGCTGAGGCCCTATAAAGGTACTTTTGCCTTTTATTCAATTATAATTAGATATTTTTTAATGAAAAATTATGCTTTTTTTTTTTACATGGAAGCTTATGATGGTAGGGAAGTGGCGTGGACTAAGAAAAGTCAAAAATAACAAAAGAAAAATGGACGGAAAATTAGACGAGGACTCGTTTAATGTTGTTTTTAAATATTATAGGACTCGAATGAGTCATTTTTTACATAGCTATGTCAACTGAGATTTCAAGATAAGTTATAGGACCTCCCACGGGGTTATCCCCCTTCTTCAGTCTTCGACAATTGCTCAAAATCGAAGAGCTGGTGGGTGTTCTAGGAGGCGGCAGTGTTGGAGGCTGACGAAGACCCTGAAGAGATCGTGGCTGAATATGGTGTCGGTGGCGGACAAAGACATCGTTCCGGATCTTTTGCGCTCCTCCTCTGTAACCATGCGTAAATAGTTGTAGAAATTGTTAGTCCTAATTAGTTGAGCCTGGTGTGTTGGGTTTGTGTTGATACAAATGGCGACAGTGGATTGGGTATGTATTTTTGCAGGTTATTTACTGAGATTTATTCTCAATTATTAAAGAGAAGTGCTGGTCGGAATCGGTTGTGGAGGAGGTTTGGTTTTTGTTTTGGTATTGAAAGTGACGAATTCCGTTGAAGGTGGACTAAAGAACATAGGTATTGGATAATGGATTTTGTGTTTGGGGCGGGGAGGGGGTGAGGAGGAGGAGGGGGAGAACATGGTGATGGTGGTGGTGGTTGTGTGGTGGTGGCCGTTTGTTTTTGGTATTGAAGGTGACGGTCTGTTGAAGGTGGGTTGAAAGGCATGGATTTTGGATAATGGATTTGGCGAGAGGGGCATGGTGGTGGTGGTGGTCATGGGTTTTGATTAATAGATTTAGGGGAGAGGCATGATAATGGTGGTGGTAGTGGTGATGATGGTCGTGGAGTGGGCGGGTTTGCAAGATATGATTAATTTTTATTTATTGTTTTTATTTTTTTAAAGAGAAATAGTTGTTAATATTTAAATAATCCTTAAATAAATATTAAGGGAAGAATAAGAAGAGGGTTACTTAAGAGGAAAAGTAGGGATTTAAACATTTATTTCACAAAAAGGAATCTCATTTTCTGGGTTTATATATGGCCTGAAAATTTGTTTGGGGATCGTTATCATTTTTTTTTTTTTACCATGAATGGATGGCTATCAAATCTTGGTATTACTTTGGGAAATCAATGCGAAATTAAACCAGGGAAACAAATTAAAGTGAAATAACTTCATTTGGGTTCGGTTGAACCCCTTAATCCGGGGTAGAACCAAGTGGGAAATCGGGTTATACCCTAGGATAATGGGTAGGACCCACTCCTACTAGGAAGATATAAAATGAGGTCGTATTGTGGTGAGACGACATGGTTTTGAGCGACGGATAGCTCCCCAATTTTGGTCAGCTTCCAGTATATACCTCACCCGAAAACCATGACTGACCTGCCCAAGAAAAATCGGGTATATAAATGACTCAGAAAAAGTTCTGGGTACACAATTGACGCAAAGTGAAAAGTTCAGGTACCAATTGTACCAAAAACTCATTCTTTTTTAACTGGTGTTGATTCGTGGTTCACGTTGTTTTGCATATTGTGCACTGCATTGTTGGTATCTGGAAATTACTTAATCTAATAATGTCATAGTGGAAAATCTTCATTTAACTATAGTTGTTTGGTTGTTGTAATAATTTTTAAATTGTATGTTGTCTATTGTAGTTCACACGCATGATGTCGCGTACTGCTCCATGGATTGATTAAATAAATAATATATTATCTTTACAAAATTAGTTTGCTCTTTGCGGAACATGTAGGACTTGCTACTATGGATGACTGTGACCGACGTGCACAATTTTAGTTTTATATTGGTGGGGAATTGTTAGGAACCCCAAGCTTAGATATTTAGTCGGGCTAAGGTAGAAAAGGGCAGGTAAGGATGCAATTTTCGAGAAATCGTTTATTATAATGTCTAGGGAGCTAGGTTACAAGAATATGAGTAAAATTTACTACCATTTGCTAAGAGAAAAAGGGGAGATGTCGGAATTATTTACTGGATGTGGAACTTGTACTTGTGACTAGTGACAAGTACTTGGGCCCACTCTTCGACTTACTGGCCAAGTATAATATAGCAGATATATATGTGGAGTATGGAGATAGGGACCACTCATATTGGGGGGAAGAAAATCCTATTAATGTCTGTAGGAGGCACAATATCACGATCCCCTCGCTTATGATTTCTTTGGTAACGAGATTCAATTTGAACCTATTGTTGCTGTTGAGGGAGATGTAGGCCGGGTGTCAGTGAAAGAGAAGGAGTTGAAGGCATTAATGGGGATGTCAGTGAAGGGGAGGAAGTTGAAGTCATTAATGGGTGTGAGAGGATAAGTTTAGGTGTTGATGGTTATAAGTCTAGTAGGGTTAGGGAAGGTGATATCAATGCCCTTGTGATGTGGGTCAAACTAGCCGTCCAGTAAGGGAAGAAATCCTAAACCTTGATGATCAAAACCAGCAAGGCCAAGATATACCTAGAGAAGAAGCACCCATAGTTGAAGAACAGGCACATTAACATGTCCAACGAACACCTGAAGACGCGGCTGATGGAGGGCATATGCACAATATGAACATTGAAGCCGAGGAAGATGCTTTGGAGTCTAATACAAAGAATTGGGTTGATGTTGATTAGTTGACAGACAATGAGTAACTACAACAGTTCAGGGCACAACTGAGAGAAACATTAGAAAGGAAGAGAAGTGAAGAGAGGCAGAGGAGGTCTTGGAAGCTCACTGCAAGCTAAGGAGATGAAGCTGATGATGGTGGTGGCGAGCAAGAAGAAGATAATGTAGATGAAGGTGGTGATGATGAAGGCTATGGTTATGGAGGTACTAAACTAGCTTATTATTACTCATACAAATTGAGTTGCATTCAATCCTTTTGTTAACAAGAAAAGGATTGAAAGTTAACGTCAATTACAATTTGGTACACTTGATGTGGATCTTCAAATTTTTTAAGTTACAACTTTTGGTGTCTGCTTTCTCTTTTAAGTTGTATGCATTTAGTTTGTTGTTGTTTTTAGCTTGTTTAGTTCATTTTAACATTATCTTTGTTTGCGATTAAGTATGAAGTATATTAATTGATTTCCCATCCTTGTAGCTGAGGGAACAAATAATTTAGATGATGATGCAAATGAAGTTAATGAGGCGAATCAGGATGTTGATGCAGATTAGGTGAACTACAGAGATGAGGCTGGTGCTGATGCAAATGTAGTGATTGAAATAAATGAGGCTGATTTTGAATTGACACGGGTTAGAAGGGGTAAATGGGTGGAGGAAGAGCACAAAATTTCTGATAATGAAGGAAGTTTCCACTCTGATAGGGTGATGACACTGGCCGCAGGCGGCAGAGGAGTAGTATCTACTTCAATCCTGTAGTCAAGGTTCCTCATTTTGAGGTTGGCTTGATATTTAAGAATAGAAATAAAGCAAAAGAAGCATTTGATAGAGAGAGCATTCGCCTGAGAAGAAATATCAAGTGGAAGAAAATAGATAGCCAAAGATCAGAAGCAGCGTGTAAGGATGAGGAATGCAAGTGGTTTGTTCAAATAAGATTTCATAAGGCCAACAAGATATGAGTTATCAGGAAAATTCATGAAGGTGGAAAAAAGGGCATTCTTATGGTAGTGGTAACAACAGCACTAGAGTGAACTACAAGGTTATTTCACAGTATTTGTTGGAAAAATTTGGCACCATTGCCATGACAATGAGGCCTTCCTAGATCGTGGATGTTACACGGAAGAAGTTCAAAGTCAGTACAACATAGTCTGTCGCCAGACGTGCTAAGGAAGCTGTTAACGCCCATTACAATGCCAATGAGGAGGCGGAGTACAAGAGACTCCATGACTATATGCATATGCTAAGGGCCACAAATCCAGGAAGCACTGTGCTGTTGGACACAATGGAGGATCAACTTGGGAATCATACATTCAAAAAAATGTACATATGTTTCAAAACACTAAAGGTTGAATTCAATAAGGGATGTAGGCGTGTCCTTGGCGTAGATGGATGCTTTCTGAAAGGACGTTTAGGTGGACAATTACTATCAACAATTGGGAGAGATGCCAACAATCAGATGTACCTTGTAGTATGGTTCAGTGGTACAGGTGGAGAACACTGAAAATTGGAAGTGGTTCTTGCAACAACTCATGTAGGATTTAGGCTTACCTTAGGGACTTAGGTATGGATGGACTTTCGTTTCTGATCAACACAAGGTAAGTCACAAACATCAAACCAAACTACTGCATGCTTTCATTGCTGTCTTTAACAGTAGTTTCTGTTACTGTTGTCTATTAAAAACCAACTGCCTCTCCCAATTCCTCAATCCAATCAATAGCTCTCGAGCTCTGTCATCAAATTGGCCATCAACCCACAGCAAGAAACTACAACGACTGAATAAACCATAACGATTGAAGCTCCTCCATGTGTTCTTGTTGCTCCACGAGTACCATCTGGGAGACCTGCGCCCACAAGAACATAAAATAGCACCTTCATAATCGTAGTTCGGTTTCTGAGATATGATTGAAATTACGAACTCGCAATCTACAAAATTCCTCTCGCAAGCCCTCTCGGTAGACGGTTTGGAAGAAATGGATTTGAGAGAAGTGTTAGATGAAGACAATGGAGACATAGTTGACGTGCTTGTAAAACAAAGGAGAGGTTAAGACGATTTTTTTTAGATAGGCTGAGAGGAAAAGAAAATATGAGAAGAGAAGGAAGGAAACTAGGGTTAAGTACCTGGGCCCGCAACACACTAACGCGCCTCGAATGTTGGATTTCTTTTTTTCTTTTCAAGTTGAATGTGCGAGAAGTGAAACAGGCTGAAGGGGTGCCGTCTAAGCGAAACAACACGGACACGGCACCTGGGTTTTGCTTTTTTGCGGAAGTGACATCGTTTCGATTGGGGGGCGAAACTCACGCCAACACGGGTGCGCATTGTGAGTGGTCGACAGCCCACGTGCGTGGGCCTCGCAACGCACTAACTCCCATCAATAAACAATTATTTTTTTTTCCCAAAACCAAAAATCGGGAATTTCTGGAAAATAGAGGGAGGGATTTAAAAAACTTTTCAGCTAGACGTCGCCCCCTGACACGTGGCAATCCATGATTGGCTGACCGGCAATTGGAGGAAATTTGGACAGCATTGCTTTATTTTCAACAGATTGGGGGACATAATGTTTGAAATAAAATGAAGAGGGACACAAACATTGAAATCGGAGAAGTGGAAGGACACACTGCTCTCTTTTAACCAGCATCCTTCTATTGCAATCAGTCAATCACCAATATGAACCAATTAATCCATAACAGTTACTCGAACGCTTACTAATTACTTATGTTGATAGCACCAAGGACCTGGTTTACAAATTCACAGTCCATGGGGACCAAAGCATTGTAGGTGTCGTAATTAATCCACCAGTAATTAACTTTAACTAAACAAGAAACGTTACTTACTCAGTAACTTTCCATCCCCGGGCTATAGGATTTGTTTCAGGAGATAATATCTTGGACAAATCAAGGAGGGAAGGATGTCAACTCACGACACCTTTTGTTGCTCATGTAACAAAAGTATAGTGTCTATCTTTCTTATTTGGCCACCCTCATATTGGCCATTTTGTCTTCTGTATGTATACAAACCTTTATGATCAAGAAATTAAAATTTTCATTGTTCATGCGATTTTTAAAAAAAAAAAAAAAGAAAAGAAGAAAATGACTCCTTGTTTATCACATAGAGAAACAGACCCACCAAAGTCCCAGTAATTAAGGCCATGGTTCATCAACTACAATCAAATATTAGAGCGGATCTGGCAACTCATTTTTGCTCCACATTATATCATTTAAACCTTCACTTAAGTGATGGTGGTGGTTCCAAATCATGAGGTAATTATTGATAAAGAATTATCTTCTGCATAGCAAGGAAGAGAGAGAGAAAGAGAGAGAGAGAGAGAGAATGATAAAGATTAAACAAAGTAGTTGCTGATAAGCCCTGTCAAAGACAGCATGCATACATAATGATGGCACCGAAATAAAAATAGGAAGTAGAAGGCAACTTTTGGGCTCAAATAAAACCAGGGCCCAACTGCCCAAGCACACACACACACACACAAGCATTACACAATTGACATGTACAGATTATAAGTTTCTCATAGTCGGCAGGGCCAAACTGGCTTTTCTCGGACATTTGATCCATTGAATTATATGTTGGAGCTGCTCCAGAAGGACCCAAGAGCCTTAACAGCACCTGCTCTCAGGATGTACTGGTGATAAAAGGCAGCAACTGCGGCACCAATGAAAGGTCCGACCCAGAAGATCCACTGCCCAAAATAAAATAAAAATAGAAAAGTAAAAATACAAGCATAGGCATAGCTATTCTTCATTGAATGCACAATAGTACGTAGAAACTGATTAGGAACATGTTTAAAAAGGGGAAGATACATACGTGATCATCCCATGGCTTGTCCTCGTTGAAGATCACGGCAGCTCCAAAGCTCCTGGCTGGGTTGATGCCAGTGCCAGTGATTGGAATAGTGGCCAAGTGAACCATAAAGACAGCAAATCCGATAGGAAGTGGTGCCAAGACCTATATAGAGGCATATTCCAAATTCAGACCATATATATTGATCAGAGTTAATCCCGGCCCCAAACCTAGCTATCTGGTTTCGTTTCCTGAATTTAGAAAAAAATTTCTATGACAGAGTTGATCACCAAATTAATTAGGAGCTAGCTAGGCGTATATATATAATTAGATATATATAGGTAGGTAATACATACAGGAACATGAGAGTCCCTAGCGTTCCTCTTTGGATCAGTGGCAGAGAAAACGGTGTAGACAAGGACAAAGGTACCAATGATCTCAGCGCCCAGACCAGTGCCTGTGCTGAACCCATCATTTAACGTATTGGCTCCACCTCCATAATGGTGATAGTAAGACTTCTGGAAACCCTTGACAAGCCCACATCCACAAATGGCCCCCAAGCACTGAGCCACCATATACATTATGGCTCGCACCAGAGACACTTTCCTTGCCAGGAACAGACCAAATGTAACTGCAGGGTTAATGTGACCACCTGCATATATACATATATATATCATTTACCAGCAGCTCTCATCAGTCTCACAATATTTAGCATGCATTTAATAATGAAATGAATTCTTAAAAATCCCTCAACACAACAACTGATAATGTTCACCCATTGAGCCAGCCAGCTAGTTACTACTACCACTACTACTATTATAATAATAATAATATTTATCTCTCTATATATATAATATACCTGAGATACCGGCAGTGCAGTAAACGAGGATGAAAATCATGCCACCAAAGGCCCAGGCAATACCAAGAATGCCTACACCACCACAAGCATCAGCATTTTTTGCTGGGTCAGTCTGGCTCTTGTACCCAATCACAGTCAACACAGTGACGTACAAAAACAAGAGTGTTGCTATGAACTCAGCGATAATGGCCCTATAAAACGACCACATGGTGAGTTCCTCTGGGTCAATCAGGGGTGCTGGTGGGGGATCATGGTAGTCCTTGGCGCTGAACTGGTTGTTCTGTGCCTCAACGTCTTTGCCCATTGCTCTTTCTTTCCTTCTCTCCAAAATATTATTACTAGCTATAATGGAAGGAAGAAAAAATAAAAATTCAGAGAAAGAATTTGATAGCTTGTCTGTTAGGCCTTGATACTCTGTTTATGATGCAAGTGTAGAGGAAGGGGGGGTGGTATTTATGGGGGCGTATTTGAGACATGATGATTGATGAGTAAGTGAGTGACAATTTAACTTAGCTTCGCCGCCCCACCCAACCAGCTACACTTTCCTTTCCTTTCCTGTGACCCCACCCACATTTCATGTGTGCCTTTTTCTTATTTGGCCTCTCGTAGATAGATCGTTCCAGTAAGTTCCCAAAATTCAGTCCCTCCATACTCTTTTTTCTTCTTTTTTTTTTTTTATGAAAAGTCCCTCCATACTTGAATGAATGAAGTTTGCAGCAAATGTGACTTTTTTTTTTTTTTGATAATAGCAAATGTGACTTTCACATTAAAGGTGTTTGGTTTCGCTTTCTTGCCACAGTGAAAAGTTGTATAGCTAGCAGCAGCAGCAGCAAGTAATCAAGAAACCCTAGTAGAACAAGACTTTTAAGTTTGAATTACCATCTTTTGTGCACAATAAGTACCCATACCAACACATTCTTAGAATCAAAGATATATAGTACATCCTATATCATCAGCTAATTGTGAAATTTACTCACTTGTGGGTAGGTTTTGTGTGGCAATTGGCAAATTACTGTACAATTCCTATAACCCATAACATAATGAAAAGTGAATCAGAAGAAAGAAAAAAAAACACTTCCGCCTCCACTGAAATTCTGCGCACTTAAAGTTAGGGACACTGGCAATATTCCCTATGGGATTATTATTTTTTTATTGATAAATCTATATCGTCGAAATTGTACAATTTTGCTAGTTTGATACCACTTTGTTAAATTTTGTTCAATTCACTTATCATTCGACAAATAATTTAGGTGATTACAAATTTTGCGTTCACATGTATATTGTGTTAAAACCAAACTTCTTGCCTCCGGCTCCTACGTCGTAGGGTCCTCTGCTTATGTAGACCAATATTAAACAAAGTCAATGTTTTCAGGCGTGGCCAAACCGACCAAAGCTGATAATTTCTTCCATCATCGACCGTCCATCCAACTCAGTCCAGCCGTACCGCCGCCGTCGATTCCATCAGCCACGCACTACACGCCACGTATTGGGTTCGACCACAGCGCGTCACCAATCATTGGATATGAATTCATAAATACAGTGCTCGCCCTTTTTCTGGGTTCAATACTGTGATTGATTACCTTATCACTATTCTTTTTCTTTTTCTTTAATGAGAATCTTATCACTAATTGATCACTATCCTAAGCTAAACCGGAGAAAAAACTACAATTGATTTGACGGACCATGAAAAATAATACTGCTACTACTAGTACCTGGGGAAGAAGATTGTGATTAGCGTCCTTCCACGTATCACGCACTTATTTTTTCATGGGAGTATAATGTATATATTATCTTGCCTTCAATCTTCTGATATCTTTAATCCGTGGACGAACTTAAAAGGTCGGCTGGGGCAGACTTATTTCTACAGAGTTTGCAGAATGTAAAATATGCAGAAAAAAAAAAAAACATGTCCAGGTCTTGCAGGGGATGTGATTGAATATATATGTATTGTTTTCTCGAAACATAATTGGTAGCGCATATTTCGAAAATTGCAAAACTTCATTGTAGAAGTTGGACGGGGTCATCAACGGTCCCTCAGTCGTCTGATGATGCTGGATTTGTGTCATCATATGCATCATCTGTGGTGACATTGGTGTTGGCATTCCAGGTACCTCGTTATATGCATACAATGCTCCTCCGTGCTGGTGTGGTTGATGCTGTGGTTGATGGTGTGGTTGGTCAACCCACACTTGGTCCTCTTCCAAGTATTGTTGGGCAGCATGATGGTGACCCTCGACCGGATCCATGTCGTCCTACCTATATGAAGATGCATGCATGAGAATTAGACATGTAGAGCAGGGTATGCACAAACAACAAACAACACTCAAAGACCTACTACCTGCTCCGCTACCAAAATGAGATGCCCCGACCCGAATTTACCGGTATTCAAAGTAAACACGTGGGACTTAATACTATTACAGGAACCATACCAGTTAATTATCCCAACCAACATTATATTACAGAACCAGTTCACAACACCAACATACGGAGACATTATTACATCAAACGACAAAGCAGAAAGACAAATATGAACAACAGCAGCGGAAGACTTAACACAACACAATAGCATATAGTAGTAGTGCATCGCGGGGTGGATCCGGGACTGGCAGAGGGTGCGTCGTAGCTAGCCTCGAACGTACCTGTACTACGCACAGATCAATCTACGTGACCGGGTCACGTAGGTGAGGGGTGAGTCCGAAGTGCTCACCGGGTAAAATCCATAAGTAAAGACAAATATGCAGGCAACCAATAATAACCGTCACAAAGAAACAAACAAAAGTTCATACTACTTACCAGAAAGTATTTCGTGTTATCCTGGACACACTATCCGATTTTATTAGCAGGGCCCCTACCACTAGTTAAATGTTGGCCGTCGCCAGGTAGCCGATCTAGCTAGACCAAGGGTACTCCCCGTAACAAAAATCAACAAACCGGCACAGCCAGAGAACAGACACCAAGCACACTTCCCTAGTGCCAAAATAATAATCAGGTACAGACAGGGAGCGGACACCAAGCACATCTCCCCCAGCACCAAATAACAAAACAGGACTACCATCAGATTGTTCCAACATTTAACCGTGACTATAACGTCTAAGTGATTTCATTTTTTTTTTTATTGAGCTCATATCCTGTTGTCCAAACTTTACTAATCAACCCGAGCAGGCTCTCGGCCTCTCCACTCGACCAAAATAATAAACAATTCAATAGCAATATTCCCGGTACCCGGTATGATCATCAATAATAATTGATTCAACAAACTCATAACATCGATATCAACAGCAAGCAGCACAATCACAGCAAACCATTAACAAACCATTCTCAGCCACAATAGTAGTATCACACCAGCAAAAACAATCCACAATTACAAACAGCAACTTGGTATTATGGGCAACATATTTATATTTACTTATCCTCACCTTAGCCGATATATTCCTCGGGGAACTCGTCCACCGATTCTGGTTCCTCGTGCTCGTTCACGTTATCAGCTCCTATTTATAATTAATAACAAACACATAGTCACACAAATGCATAGTAAATATGATATGCAAATGACTACCATCCCGTTATCCATACCCGATTGATATTTCGGTATAAACATTATCTTTTAAATTATTTGTACTTTCTTTCTCCACAAATTAATACATCGTATATATACATATTCCGGATATTATTCTTTGAAAATATCCTTCCCAGAAATATTATCTATACTATAGGGTGTCTTCCATATTAGTATTTCTTTTTCCAAAATAATTATGTAATTTATATACGTAAGTACTTTGCTTAAATCCCAATATATGTATTATTATTATTTCTATTATTTCCCATAATTTCGTTATTTTCCCTGAGTCATATTTAAGTATATATATATATATATATCGATTTCTTGTATTTAGTTAAATTAATTGGGCCAAATAGTTCAAGCCCAAGTCCAAGGCTATGAGTCCATCAGGTTCAGCCCAAGCCTAGGTGTCCAGATCCAAGACACCCAAGCCAGGCCCGACCCAGCCCATGGTTAGACCCATCGCGGATCCGGGTCGTCCCCTATGCAAATGGGTCAAACCCAGTCACAAACGGGTTGCTCACCTGTGTGGGTTGACGGCGGCGGCGCGAGCAGGAGCAGGCGAAGGCGAGGGCGGTGACGCGAGGACGACGATCTGCAGAGGCCATGAGGAAGAAGAAGGAGACGGCAGCGTCGCTGCTGCAGATGGTGTCGCGCGACCCGAGCTTCCTGCTACTTGGTCCGGCGACAGCGATGTGCAGCGGCTCGTGGAGTGCGTCGGCGACAGGCGGCAACAAGGAGGTGGAGAAGACGGCGCGCTATGATGGTGAGGTTGCAGGTTGCAGGCGGTGGTCGATCGCGAGATGGTGTCGGGTCGTGCGCGAATGAAGGAAAAGAAAAGATGAGGAAGAAGAGATGAGAGGGGTGATGTGGCAGTGTGGTATTGGTGTGTTTCTTTTTTCTTTTTCTTTCTTTTTTTTTTCTTTGTAGTATTTGTATTAATTTGTAAGGAAGCAGTTAGGTAGAACTTGGTTGCAGAAGAAATGAAGCAGGAAGGAAATCTGGGTTACTGGGTTTTTTTTGGTGAAGAGCAGAGAAGGCAGGTAGCCTTTTTATAGGCGGTGATAGGTAAGGTGTAATAAAGAAGCATTTTTCCTTACCTATGAAGAACAAGAAAATATCAAGTAAGCTTGTAGGTGAAGGAGAAGATTTTGCAGGCGGCAGTGTGGACGGAAGAAAATTTGGTGTAGGCGTGTCCTACACATTTAAGCGTCTATTGTCCGGACCAGCAAATAACTAAAATACCCACTTTGCTTTATTTCTGGTTCGTTCTTTTAAGGTTAAACCCGACTTTTCTTAAGTTTCCTGGACCCAAAAAATACCGACTCTGGTCCGTAAAATCCGTAGAAAAATCTAGATCGTGGGGCATGGCTCGGTTTTGGATTCTGATGTATAATTTACCTTGAAATAATTATCCAAGATTATTTTGATTCGGTAAATTAATGTACAAAGCCTTTTACAGTCCTGGTAAATATATAAAATTTACCCGGGCTGTTACAATTAACGGGCAGCATGCCACATCATCAAAGTGCTGCCCGAGGTATATGATTGACACAAAATCACAAAGTTCGGGTACATAATTGACGGAAAAAATAATCGGGGTATACAATTGACGAATTTGAACTAGTAGAGGTACCAAATATACCATTAACCCAATATAAAAAGGAGCAAAAGTAGAAAATAGATGAACTAAAAGTAAAATATCACGTATCAAACGACCAAAGGGAGAGGGGTAGAAAGCACCTAGTTGTAATGCTTGGATGAATGATAAGTTATCAAACGCTAGGACTAGCTTATCCACCTGAAATTCACGAGCAAGCAGAACCACCATCCTCGCCGCCAAAGCCTCACCATTACGAATAGCATATGTCAAGGGTAGAAAAGTGGGATTTAAGGGCAACAACCTGTCCATCACAGTTCCGAAGCACTGCACCAAGTCCTATACCATGGGGGGCTGAGGGAGGACATGTCCGTGTTAACCATATGATAACCTTCAGGAGGGCAAGACCACTGGGTAGGTGGCTGACCACTGCGTTGAGGCGCTTCCTGCACAATCAAGATTGGTGAACTGGTGAGGGATTGGAAAATAAGTTTGTTACGGGCTCGCCACAGGTACCACATGACCATGATCGTTTCAGCAGCGCGATCCTATCCTTCCTGTGCAGCAGCAACCTCCAATGTATCCACACAGGAAGGCTAGTTTGAAGGTACCCAGCCATTTGCAGACCAAGTCTGCCACACCGACTTAGCCCAAGGGCATTCAAAAAACAAATGCACTGTAGACTCAGGAAATGCTTGGCAATGCGGGCATATGGGATCAATGGGGACATATTTATGAACTAGATAAAACCTGACCGGAAGAATGTTGGTACATAGTCGCCATGCAAATGAACGGATCTTAGGTAGGATACCAATAGACCACGGTTTTCCACCACCATGATTTGTGATGGACTGGGAATGAACTTTCTCGGTTTGAAATGGTTGGATAATTGAGACGAAGTGCCGCTGTGTATCCAGTCTTGACAATATATATACCAGACTCATAATACGCCCAACTAAAACAATCTGGTAGAGGCTCTCTCGTAAGAGGAATACTCTTTATAAGTTCATCTTCTTTGGGAATAAAGACTGTGCTAATCAGTGGTCTATCCCAGTCTACTGAAAGCGGGTCGATAAGGTCCGAAACCATAGAGGTAGGCTCAAGATGCCTCATAGGAGAGCGAACGCGCCCATCGCGGTCTCGTGGAAACCAATTCGAGCCCCATATAAAAGTGGAACATGAAGACCTTGATCCAGAAGTGATCTGGCACTAAGGATACTCCTCCAAGTAAAGCTGGGTTGGAACCCAATACAGGCCTCCATAAATTCAGTACGAGCAAAATAATAGGCTTTCAGGATTCTTGCCAATAAACTGGATTCGTTTTGCATCAATTGCGAACCCTGTTTAGCAAGGAAAGCTAGATTTGTGGCCTCAAAGATTCTGAATCACATCCCTCCAACAGCCTTTGTGTTACACAATTTCTCCCAGGCCAACCAGTGTATTTTTCTCTTCCCATCTCTTTGCCTCCACCAAAATTGTCTAACCAAAGATTCAAGTTGCGAACAAATATTAGCAGGTAATCGGAAGCAACTCATCAAATAATTCGGAATAGACTATGCCACTGATTTAATAAAAAAAATTCTCGACCTGCATCAGTAAGTAACTGCTCTTTCCACTAGCCCATCTTCTTGGTGACTTTGTAAATGATACCTGAAAAGATTAACTTATTAGATTTGTCTACCACCGCTAGAAGGCTTAAGTACTTTACAAAGTGTCAACTGCCTTAACTTCGAGATCTCTTTGGATACTAGATTGGAACTCATTAGGAACATTTCGGCTGAAGAACACTTCGGACTTGTCTAGGTTAATCTGTTGACCAGAGGCAGCTTCATACCGTTGTAGAATAGAAAAAATTGCACCTGCTTCATGCCGATTCACACGAGCAAAGAGGATATTGTCATCGGCAAAGAATAAATGAGACACTTGGGGAGTCGTCTGACATAATCGAATACCATGCAGATTATTAGCATGAACCTCCTTACAGATTAGGGTAGACATTCCCTCAGCACTGAAGAGAATTAGGTAAGGGAAAAGAGGTTCCCCTTGCCGTAGACCACGATGAGGTATAATAGTAAGATGAGGAACACCTTTGACTAGGAAAGAATAGAAGGCTGTGGTCACACACTTCATCACTATGTCCACCAAACGACTAGGGAAACCAATCCGGGCTAAAATACTCTACAAAAACAGCCACTCATGTAACGCCCCGATTTTTCGATAATTAATTTTTATGGAATTTTCAAATTTTGGAAATTGATTTCCAATTTTACCCTTGCAGAATTTTCGGGTATTTATGGTCAAGGAAATATTTGTATTTGCTTGGTAATATTATTATTATTATTTTTTTTTTCTATGAGGAAGTTAATCATTATCTCAAGATTAAAATTTAATTTTATTTGAGTTAAAGTATAAAACACATGTACTGGTGTAGTTTTGACCTAAACTACGTCGTTTTAGGGAGCTCATAACATAAAGCACAAGCATGGCTCGTGTGTTGACCAGCCTGGTTAGACCTGTTGACCTGAGGAGTTAGGAAAAAAAAAACACAAAACGACGTCGTTTTGTGTGCAGGGCCAAACCCTAGGGTTTCCCTAGGTATAAATTCTTCTCTTTTCTTCTCTCTCACTTCCGAGTTCGGCTGGCCTTCTTCCCTTTCTCTCCTTCCTCTTTTCTCTTCCTTCTCGTTTACAACCGCAGCTGCCGGATGAGATGCTGTCGTCGGCGCGTCAAATGGAAGGAGGATCGGGCCTCTGGTAAGACACGCAGTGGAGTCCTGTCTCGACCTCTGTGAGGAGGCGTTGAAGAGCCGTTGTTGCCGTCCGTGCGCCGTCGTTCGTGCCTATCGTCGTCGTCCACCTACAGAAGTCGAAGGAAGGAGGTAGAGCGAGTTCGACTAGGGTGTGGCTGCAACCTGTTCCTTCGCGCCGCCGCCCTTATCTAGTCGGGTGAGTTCTCGGCTGCCTCTTTCTCTTCCCTCCTGTCCTCTTCTTTTTGTTTGGTTGTTGATGGGTGGGTTTTTGTGTCCGGTGACGGGTCTAATCGTGTTAATGGCGGACGGTGGAGTCGGGTCTGCTCTAGTTGTCGGGTCTGATGTGTGGTGCTGCGAGTGGCTTTTGGTGGCGGATCGACCGTGGTCGGGTGTGAGGCTGTGTGTGGTTGTTTCGAGTTTGTGCTTGGCAGTGAATGTAGGCTCGGGTTTGCTACCTTCAACATGTTTTGGCAGATCCAGTTCCGGTTAGGGAGGTTCGGTTTTTCCGGTAAGTTTTCGGAGATTATCTTTATGCATCAATTCGTTACTTTTGTAATCTGTGGAGGTTGAGTTGATAAAGTAGATGTTGTTTGAGGTTGTTGGTCGTGTGTGCGGGTTGCTGGCTGGACGATGGTGGACAGCGGATGTGTGTGTGGTGGTCGAGTTCCTGGTGGTGACCGGGCTGTTGTTTGCGTTTTGTTTCCCGAGTAAGGATTCAATCCCCCGGTAAGGATCTAACTATTCCATTCGTTTCCCTGTTCGTTTTGATTCTTGGCGATTGTTGTTTGTGGAGTTGAAAGCCGGTTGTGTGGTGTTCGTTTTTGGGCAGTTTCTGTGGTTTGTCGAATTTTCGTGTGGCTATTCCGGTGAGGGTGACCGGAATCCGGCGAGACGTGTACTGTTCAGGCAAGGCTGACCGGAATCCGGCGAGGCGATGTACCCCGGCATTACACGGTAATTCCGAGCGACGTGTATACCGAAGTTTTCTTTTTTTTGTACATGTCATGTTGTGTAAAAGCATTTAATATGTGCATTATGTAATAAATGGACTTTAGTGGAATTCGGGAGTTGCGTGTTGAGAGTGCGCGGCCGGAATACATTTCCGACGCATTTAGAACCGTTAGGCCGAAAAGGTTGGGCTCGGGAGTTCAATTTGTCACGATTATGTTAACAGGCCCAGTCTAGGCCCAATAAATGTTAAGTGGAGTGTGTATGGCTTTAGGCCCAATGGCTATTGTGGGAATGGGCTTTAGGCCCAATGGATAATTAAACTCGGTAACTATTATGGATATGGGCCTTAGGCCCAAAGGCAGATAAAACCTTATATCTAAGCTTATGCGGACTTTTAATTTTGGGCTAAGACTGTAGGAATGGACGGGCTCAGACCTAAGACCTGTTTTAATCGGGCTTAAGGAATAAAGAGGACATATCGTTATAGTCACTGTATTAGCATATGCATTCACCATAGTTGATGTGAACCTTATGCGTTGTATTTTCTAATAAATATAGGGGAGTTGAAGCAGAACAAGGTTTCGGTTCCGAGGCAGTTAATATGGCCCAGGTGAGGACTTATAAACCTTTGTATCCATTACTGCCTACAATGCTCGGTTAATTGTCTTGGTATATAAAGTGGTATTAATTGTTGGTCTTGAATGCTGTATGCATGCTTGTCTGATGTGCTGATGTTGTTAATTATAAATTGTATATATTGATGATATCTCTGATGCAGTGTGCAAGATTATGTGAACTGTGTACCAGTGTGATTTAATATGCCTGTCGAGCATGACTTGTTTTGCGTGTTAAATAACGTGATAAATGGTTTTGTGGTTTGTGAGGTGGACTGTGGGCTGGAGGCCCGGATTTGAGTATAAGAGGTTAATTCCACACAACCATGTTTGAAATAACGTAAGGTACAATTCTTAAAGGATAATTGAGAATAAAATACTATAATAATTCTACTGTGGGGCTGTTGACCGGTTGGTTCGAGCGGGAAGTGTTACCCCTCGGGATTTTATGCGGTTTAGCATATGGGTCTGTTATGACCGGTTCTACCTCCCTCTTTCTATCTCCCCCTTTCTACCTCCCTCTTTCTCTCTGTCTCTCTCTCTCTCTCTCTCTCTCTATGGATATGTTTGGGCTTCGTGCCTGATTTATTTGGGCTTATGCCTGGTTGTCTCATGAGACGGGACCGAGCTCGACGCACACAGTAGAGGGCCCTAATAAAATATTCAAACCTAATAACAACGATAATAGAATAGGTAATGATTAGTGATGGTCTGTAGTCTGATAATGACTTGTGTGTGTATTGTGACTTGTTTGTGCATTGTGGTTGTTGTTGCCTGATGCCAGTGTACTTGTAGTTGATTTGTAATTGTATATTATTGGTTTATTTGTTTGCGGTGAGACAGTGGTTGGTCTCACCCCCTCACAGACCTTTTTACAGGTTAGCTGTTCGATGAGCAGTGGTGCATATCAGCAGGTGGCGGTGCTTTCCTCCTCGGGTCGGATCCATAGGGTGCATTACATTCATATTTGTTTATGTATTTGTCTTCCGCTGCATACTCGTTGTTGTGTAATTTGTTGTATAAATGTTCATTGATTTTGTTGTTGATATTGTATCCAGGGGAGAAGAGCATTTTGGTCAGTTCACATGCTATACATTCTTCAATGGATGATTTGGGATACGGGTGTCCCGGGAATGATAAGGGCAATTTGGTCATTTCATATTTAAATTATAGTTTATATTACTAAATTGGGACACGGGCGTTTCAGTTGGTAGCGGAGCAGGCTGTAGATCCTTTGGGATGTTTGGATACGTGTTTTTCACTTATGTGCATAAATCTGCTCATGTTTGAGTCGGTTGTTGCATTTGTCAAATGCATTCATATAGTGAGTCGTACTTTGGATCCGGTGGAGGACACGCACCTGCTGAGGGTCGGAGTGATTTGGAATTGTTGTTGAAATGATATGTTTATCCTTACAGCTTAGGCTGTTGTAAGGCTTATTTTTTGGATTTCACTGCTTTATCGGAGTCGGTGTAGACTCTCGATTCTTTACTTACGCTTTTGTGTCGGTATGGGTACACCGTTGCTGCTTTTCCTATATTGTTGTTGGAAGGGGTTTCCCTACGGTAACATGTTTGATAGTTCTTGAAATGGAACTGGCCAATACAAGTAAGAACCATCGGTTTTGTTTTGGAGTTTATGTCTATCAAAAGATGATCTGATGTGATACTTGTGGATAGGATTCTTGTAATCTTGGTGATCATATTATTTGTGGTCTGATTTGCTGAGCTCAAGGATTTGAATTTACTTGTGATTTGTTATATGGATTAAATCCTGTTCGGAGTTCGAGATGACTTCTTGAATTAATTTGAGGATGATCTAATGATATGTTTGGGAAATTATATCTTAAAGATACTTGAGGGAATTAATCTTGTGAGTTTTGGGGTATCAATGGTGATTGTGATAAGAAGGTTTTGATCATGAATGTTGGCTGAAGTTATAGTTCGTGTGCTGGATGAGGATGTCGGAAGTATGTTTACATTGAGGTTTGATGTTGAGGTGATCTCGGGAATTGCAAAACAAATGCTAGCTAGCTAATGATCTGATGTGAGATATAGTGATGTTTTAAGTTCTTTGACGAAGAAACTTTGATGTTCATGATAGTATGGCTTGGAGGAATAGATTTAAGAGTATGAATTATGGAAGGATGTTTGAGTCTTGAGGAATTTGAGTTTTGGAATTATAGTTATGATATCTGGGTAATGAGTGGTTTCTAGAATCTAAGGTATGATCCGGGATATATATGATTTTGGCTGAATTGGTGCATGATAGAGGAATTACTTTGAGGTTCAGAACATGAAATATATGTTATGGAGTGTTGGTCTTGAGGAATTCACAATGGGGGTGATGATCATGTTACTTAAGTAACAAATTGGGATTCTGTTATCTGAGGATATGCTTAGTGGATTAAAAGATTTGGATATATTTAGTTGAGTATTGATAAATGAAATTATTTATGGATTCTAGTATTATCAATGGTGATGATCATTGGAAATACAATCTTGGATTAGTGCTTCGATCTTATGCTTTCGATCATGTTTGGCTAAGTCGATGTTTGACTTGGTATTTCGGAGTTCTTGCTTGGAAATGTTATTGATGGTCATGATGGTTCTACTTGGTAGTTTTGGCCGACGGTACTTTGATACCAGATAATTCTTTGTTTGTGTCAGTTAAGCACTTGGTTGCTTGACTTATTATGTAAATTTCGAGGACGAAATTTTGTTAAGTGGGGTAGAACTGTAACGCCCCGATTTTTCGATAATTAATTTTTATGGAATTTTCAAATTTTGGAAATTGATTTCCAATTTTACCCTTGCAGAATTTTCGGGTATTTATGGTCAAGGAAATATTTGTATTTGCTTGGTAATATTATTATTATTACTATTATTATTATTATTATTATTATTATTATTATTATTATTATTATTGTTATTATTATTATTATTATTTTTCTATGAGGAAGTTAATCATTATCTCAAGATTAAAATTTAATTTTATTTGAGTTAATGTATAAAACACATCTACTGGTGTAGTTTTGACCTAAACTACGTCGTTTTAGGGAGCTCATAACATAAAGCACAAGCATGGCTCGTGTGTTGACCAGCCTGGTTAGACCTGTTGACCTGAGGAGTTAGGAAAAAAAAACACAAAACGACGCCGTTTTGTGTGCAGGGCCGAACCCTAGGGTTTCCCTAGGTATGAATTCTTCTCTTTTCTTCTCTCTCACTTCCGAGTTCGGCTGGCCTTCTTCCCTTTCTCTCCTTCCTCTTTTCTCTTCCTTCTCATTTACAACCGCAGCTGCCGGACGAGATGCTGTCGTCGGCGCGTCAAATGGAAGGAGGATCGGGCCTCTGGTAAGACACGCAGTGGAGTCCTGTCTCGACCTCTGTGAGGAGGCGTTGAAGAGCCGTTGTTGCCGTCCGTGCGCCGCCGTTCGTGCCTATCGTTGCCGTCCACCTACAAAAGTCGAAGGAAGGAGGTTGAGCGAGTTCGACTGGGGTGTGGCTGCAACCTGTTCCTTCGCGCCGCCGCCCTTATCTAGTCGGGTGAGTTCTCGGCTGCCTCTTTCTCTTCCCTCTTGTCCTCTTCTTTTTGTTTGGTCGTTGATGGGTGGGTTTTTGTGTCCGGTGACGGGTCTAATCGTGTTAATGGCGGACGGTGGAGTCGGGTCTGCTCTAGTTGTCGGGTCTGATGTGTGGTGCTACGAGTGGCTTTTGATGGCGGGTCGACCGTGGTCGGGTGTGAGGCTGTGTGTGGTTGTTTCGAGTTTGTGCTTGGCAGTGAATGTAGGCTCGGGTTCGCTGCCTTCAACATGTTTTGGCAGATCCAGTTCCGGTTAGGGAGGTTCGGTTTTCCCGGTAAGTTTCCGGTGATTGTCTTTATGCATCAATTCGTTACTTTTGTAATCTGTGGAGGTTGAGTTGATAAAGTAGATGTTGTTTGAGGTTGTTGGTCGTGTGTGCGGGTTGCTGGCTGGACGATGGTGGACAGTGGATGTGTGTGTGGTGGTCGAGTTCCTGGTGGTGACCGGGCTGTTGTTTGCGTTTTGTTTCCCGAGTAAGGATTCAACCCCCCAGTAAGGATCTAACTATTCCATTCGTTTCCCTGTTCGTTTTGATTCTTGGTGTTTGTTGTTTGTGGAGTTGAAATCCGGTTGTGTGGTGTTCGTTTTTGGGCAGTTTCTGTGGTTTGTCGACTTCTCGTATGGCTGTTCCAGTGAGGGTGACCGGAATCCGGCGAGACGTGTACTGTTCCGGCGAGGCTGACCGGAATCCGGCAAGGCTCGGGAATTTTCCGACGAGGCTCAGGTGCTGTTCCGGTGAGGCGAGGTACCCCGGCATTACACGGTAATTCCGAGCGACGTGTATACCGAAGTTTCCTTTTTTTGTACATGTCATGTTGTGTAAAAGCATTTAATATGTGCATTATGTAATAAATGGACTTTAGTGGAATTCGGGAGTTGCGTGTTGAGAGTGCGCGACCGGAATACATTTCCGACGCGTTTAGAACCGTTAGGCCGAAAAGGTTGGGCTCGAGAGTTCAATTTGTCACGATTATGTTAACGGGCCCAGTCTAGGCCCAATAAATGTTAAGCGGAGTGTGTATGGGCTTTAGGCCCAATGGCTATTGTGGGAATGGGCTTTAGGCCCAATGGATAATTAAACTCGGTAACTATTATGGATATGGGCCCATAGGCAGATAAAACCTTATATCTAAGCTTAGGCGGACTTTTAATTTTGGGCTAAGACTGTAGGAATGGACGGGCTCAGACCTAAGACCTGTTTTAATCGGGCTTAAGGAATAAAGAGGACATATCGTTATAGTCACTGTATTAGCATATGCATTCACCATAGTTGATGTGAACCTTATGCGTTGTATTTTATAATAAATATAGGGGAGTTGAAGCAGAACAAGGCTTTGGTTCCGAGGCAGTTAATATGGCCCAGGTGAGGACTTATAAACCTTTGTATGCAATACTGCCTACAATGCTCGGTTAATTGTCTTGGTATATAAAGTGGTATTAATTGTTGGTCTTGAATGCTGTATGCATGCTTGTCTGATGTGCTGATGTTGTTAATTGTAAATTGTATATATTGATGATACCTCTGATGCAGTGTGCATGATTATGTGAACTGTGTACCAGTGTGATTTAATATGCCTGTCGAGCATGACTTTTTTGCGTGTTAAATAACGTGATAAATGGTTTTGTGGTTTGTGTGGTGGACTGTGGGCTGGAGGCCCGGATTTGAGTATAAGAGGTTAATTCCACACAACCATGTTTGAAATAACGTATGGTACAATTCTTAAAGGATAATTGAGAATAAAATACTATAATAATTCTACTGTGGGGCTGTTGACCGGTTGGTTCGAGCGGAAAGTGTTATCCCTCGGGATTTTATGCGGTTTAGCATATGGGTCTGTTATGACCGGTTCTACCTCCCTCTTTCTATCTCCCCCTTTCTACCTCCCTCTTTCTCTCTGTCTCTCTCTCTCTCTCTCTATGGATATGTTTAGGCTTCGTGCCTGATTTATTTGGGCTTATGCCTGGTTGTCTCATGAGACGGGACCGAGCTCGACGCACACAGTAGAGGGCCCTAATAAAATATTCAAACCTAATAACAACGATAATAGAATAAGTAATGATTAGTGATGGTCTGTAGTCTGATAATGACTTGTGTGTGTATTGTGACTTGTTTGTGCATTGTGGTTGCTGTTGCCTGATGCCGGTGTACTTGTAGTTGATTTGTAATTATTTATTATTGGTTTATTTGTTTGTGGTGAGACGGTGGTTGGTCTCACCCCCTCACAGACCTTTTTACAGGTTAGTTGTTCGATGAGCAGTGGTGCATATCAGCAGGTGGCGGTGCTTTCCTCCTCGGGTCGGATCCATAGGGTGCATTACATTCATATTTGTTTATGTATTTGTCTTCCGCTGCATACTCGTTGTTGTGTAATTTGTTGTATAAATGTTCATTGATTTTGTTGTTGATATTGTATCCCGGGGAGAAGGGCATTTTGGTCACTTCACATGCTATACATTCTTCAATGGATGATTTGGGATACGGGTGTCCCGGGAATGATAAGGGCAATTTGGTCATTTCATATTTAAATTATGGTTTATATTAATAAATTGGGACACGGGCGTTTCAACTCAACCCTATCGTATGCTTTGCTCATGTCCAGTTTCAACCCCATAAAGCCACACTGCCGTTGACATCTGCGCTTCATGTAATGGACCGTTTCAAAGGTAATGAGCGCTTTGTCGGTGATCAGCCTACCTGGGATAAGTGCAGTTTGCTCCAGGCCAATCAACTAATCAATAATTTCCCTTAGTCGATTAGCCAGGGTTTTAGTAATAAGTCTAAAGATAACATTGCATAAGCTAATCGGACGAAATTGAGAACAAAGTTCAAGATTCTGTACATTTAGGATAAGAGTGACAAAGGTATGATTGAAAGGGGAAGGACACACACCATCATTCAGAACTGCAAGCACAGCCTAAGATACAACATCCCCAACCTGAGGCCAATAAGTCTGAAAGAAAAGAGGAGGGAGACCATCTGGGCCAGGAACCTTAGACGGATGCATCTAATTTAGAGCAATCAGAACCTCTTCCTTCGTGTATGGCTGTGGAAAAAAAAATCACTCATCTCATCAGTCACCCAGGGATTAACAGCTTCCAAGACTTCCTGCATATGAGGAGCACCAGCGGAGGCGAAAAGATCAGTGTAGAAGTCCAACCGAGGCAATACTGTTCGGATCATTCACCCATACACCCGAACTGAGTTTAATCTTCTTGATGGAATATCTTCATTAATATCATATAATTAATTACAAAAAGTAAAGACTTTGTATCTATGAAGATATATAGATATATATATATAGCGCTTATAATAATAAAGGTAAGTTAGTCAATTTTAATAATCAATTTAAATATGATTTATCTCAAAGAAAATTGAATTCAATTCCTTTCTGTAAAACCATAACAGAAAAGAAATTGATTTTACCATAAATTTAAATTAGTGATGAATTGAATTCACTTCATAAATGGATTTGATACCAAACAGTATTTAAGGATGTATGAATGTTTGTGACCGGAGGAATCAACATTTGTAAGGTAATTAGTTGCACACTACAAGATTAATTTGGTTCAGAAGCTCAAAAAGTGAACTGAAAGATTGTTGTGCATATGGTGCCATTGAAAACTGAGTTTTTGGCTAAAAGAATATACAAGTTTCTCAATGTATTTTTGGATGGATGGCTTAAGGAGTCGGCCCTCTCCTTGCTAAGGCAGGAGGCTTTGCAAAAGCCTGTATTGAGACAGATATCACTTTGGTTGTTCAAGATGTGTTTCACCCTCATTCTTCATACTGGGAAATTAAGTCAATTTCAGTGGCTATCCATGATCTTCTTTCTTCTTCTAATCATGTAATTCTTACCAAAATCTGTAGAAATACTAATGGTGTGGCTCACATTGGGTGCGTTAAAGCGCCAGTACCCTCCTCACTGGGTAAATGCGCCACGAATGCCACTCTCGGTTTTAATTGCAGCATGATCTCTGTAATTCAGTCTTTGTTTAACTTTCGGTGTTCAAAAAAGAAAAATAAAAAAGCTCTGCTGTCATCGTCATAAAAATGTGCAAAACACAAGGGCATGTTTTGTGTGAGAGTACTCGTTACTGTAAATATGGGTCGTCCTATTTAGGCTGTGACTACTCGTTATATTATAGGCTGTAATGCTCAGACTTCAGACTTCAGAGGACGCTGGAAATGCAGTAACCGTAGAGCAAAACCGATAGATAGCATTAGACCCAAAGTAGATTTTCGTTGTCCAAAAGTGCAAAAGAAAGAAATTGGAAGCAAGAAGATCTGGATCGAGATTGTCAGAAAAAAGAAGAAAGGAAGATCTACATGTAGAGAATAATTTGTCACGGGATATATCAAAAATTTAACTATCTATTACACGAATATATATTGGTGGGTCATCCACTTTCAGACAAAGACCGAGTCAGTTAGAAGGGAAAAGGCATTCCCCAAGTTCTAAGAATCATCTTCCTTATTATCCTCAGGCGCTTCCTCCTCTTTGATGGTCTCCAGAGCAGGAGAATTGGATGTCTTGCCAAAAGAAACGAACAGGGCAGGTGCTACCTCCATCCAGGAATTCAAATTAGGTTTCACCTTCTTCTTGCCAATTGCAGAACGGGGAACACTTGCTCCAAGAATTGCCATTTGCTAGCTACCTGTGCTTATATCACTTCTCTGGAGTGGTTGTTGCAAGAAAGGGAGCTAAATTATATATATGGGGAAGTGAATTGCAGGTAGTGGCTTGAGTTTGGTTTGCAATGCGAAGAGGGAGGGACCAAGTGGTGGTGGCATTTTATAAGCGTCGGTGAAGGAAGAAGATGCAGAGAACTAACTAGACGCACTACCAAAGAAAAGAAATGCACGTGAGAAATATGGGACAAGTGTAAACATACGCGACAAATTATGAAAGCAAAGTACACGGAAGGTTCAAAAAAAAATGCCATGGATTACAATTACATGGAAACCAACGCATTTTCCAGTAGTACTGTACCATTTTATGTGCTTAGAAAAGGACGGTGGGTGAGTCTTTGTTTGTTTGTTGCACAGGTTTTTTTAAAAAAACCTAACGCGGGCCGGGGTCAAATAATTAAGTACCAGGAAAATGCAATTTGACCTAACCTAAAGCCTTTCATTAATAAATTAAAGATGCAATTTGAACATGAAAATGTGTCGGGACAGGCCCCAAGGCCCATTCATTTGTTATAGACCATACCTGATACAATAGTCCATTCCTAATTGATTAAGCCTAAAATTACATACAACTTGTTCCAATTAGGTTAGAAACCGTGCCAAGTCCACGTGGCCCAAAATGGAAAACTATCTCTAATGCTCTAACTGAATTAATTTATACAATGAGTCTTTGCACTATGATTTTTCTTTTTTGTCTCGATTTTAAATAATTAACTAGTCACCTCTTTTTCTTTTTCGTGTTACACACGGATTAGGTGGATTAGGTGGTGATATATATATATATAAAATAATCAATTATTGCTTGAAAAGGCCTAAATAAGATCCTGAGGTCCAAATCTACATAAAGACCTTAGAATCCACGTCTATACTAAAATCTTGAGGTCCAGGTCTACACCTTGAGGTCTAAGTCCACATTAAGATCCTGAGGTCCAGGTCTACTCCCTGAGGTCTAGGTCCAAATCAAGATCCTGAGGTCTAAGTCTACACCCTAAAAAGCAAGTCCATACCAAGACCCTGAGGTGTAGGTCTACACGAAAAACCTCCAATCTTCTATAAATAGCCTAGATAAAGGTACGCAAAAGAAGACTAATGAATCTCCTCTATCTTATTACTTACTAAAGAGAGTTTAGTTCTGACTTAGGCATCAGAGGGCCTCTGGGGTCACACACCCTGAACACCTCTGGTGTCCTTTTGTCTTCCTATTTTGCAGGCTTTGCACCACAAAGACCTTACCATATATAGACCTTTTATAGTTAGGTAAATCTCCGATTTATCATTTGGCGCCGTCTGTGGGAACCTGGACAAAAAATCATGTCTTCTCAATATAAACAATTGGATGTTACCACCGAATCCACATCCCAAGGTGATGGAACCAAAGGTACTCCAACAACACCCACCGTTGGTGGTGGTACCAAAAGAGCTCTAATAAGTAAGACCTCTATAAATCAGCCAAGTCCTGAGACTATAACCTGGGACTTGCTCCCACTGAAAGATGTCGTCTGACTTGCTCCAGTACCAGAGAAATACAAAGCCCCCTCTACTGAAAACTACAGTGATAATACAGACCTTAGAGACCATCTTCAGTAGTACATAGGGATGATGGGAATGTATGGTTATTCGGATGTTGTCCTACGTAAAGCTTTTCACACCACCTTGATCCAGTCAGCTAGGGACTGGTATATGGCACTGACACCCAAATGCATAGGGAGTTTAAAAGAGCTTAGTGATTAATTTTTGACCCACTTCTTCAGGAAAAAAAAAAAAAGACCAAGAAGACTCCATTAGCCCTCATGTTGATAAAACAAAAATCAGAGGAGTCAAACCATACACATACGCTAATAACGACAACCACCAAGATGGATTTGAAGAAGGCATTAACTGCCAAAGGCCTTGAAAATGAAGATGATCTTATGGCAGAAATTGTTAAACAGATTAATGTGGAGGAGGCACTAACTTTTAACAAAGCCCCAGTTAGATGGAATAATCAACAAGGAGGGAACACTAAAATTCACAAAAGAAGAAACGCGTGAAATTCAAGAGCTGAAAAATTACTCCCCATACATGAAATATGGAGAATCCAATGTGGCTCAATATTGGAAGCATTGTAGGTTCTTCTCTACCATTAAATAGTTTTTACTCTTTTCTTCCCACAAATAGAGTCTACTTATCGATTTACTCTTTCTAACAAAAAGAAAAAAGTGAAACATGGGGCTTAAGTCACGATTTTTGTGACATGTCACGCTTCTTGTGATATATTGTGGTAACAAAAAAGAAAATTTAAACAATAATAACAAAGTCTAAATCGGCAAAAAAAAAGTTAGGATATTCTATTTTTGTACCTTTTTGCTTACTCCCTTATTTAATACTTTACCTTATACTGCCTTTTCAAAGATTTATCTTGTACTCCTTAATTTAAAGGTTTACCTTCTATACCTATATATAAAGATTTACCTTGTACTCTAATATTTAAAGGTTATCTTGTACTCCTTAATTCAAAGATTTATATTCTACTCCTTAAAACCTTCTATACCTGAAATGCCCCGACCCGTATTTACCGTACACAGTAAACACGTGTCGGAACTGTGACGACCCAACCAAACTAAGCCCAGCATACAGTGTATACAACAGAAGCTCGGGCTCAACAGCCCAAAATAAAAGCAACAATAACGTCATAACCGGCCCAATGGCCCAACAATAACAATAAATAGCACAGCGGAAGATTTAATAACTCACAAAGACACTGTATGCGACACATGATGCAAACTATGGATCCAAGTCCTGTCCAAGGGATAACGCCGCAGCCTGTCTGGAATGCACCAACCCTGTACCACAAATAATCCTTCCTACGGGATGAAAGCCCGCAGGTGAGGGGTGAGTCCGAAGTGCTCACCAACGAAGGATAGACAATCAATATGCAACACTATAATTACTCAAGGTCAAAAACAGGTAAAAACAGCCAAAATAAACTAATCCAAAAGACTCGACCCAAAGCTGGCCCAAGACCAACAAGACTCAAATAAAATTCTGATATCCAATTTTATCTTTTCCGGGCCCCGTCACGGACAAGCTAGTGGTCAGACCTGGTTCTCAATATATTTCGGGTGCCAGACCAAATCCAAGAGAACCCAAGGATCGACATCCCAAAAATAAGAATCCAGGGATAGACATCCCAAATATAATCACGGGATAGACATCCCAAGCATAGACATGCTTATCACAAGTAACCCAGGTCATGGCCACCACAAAACAGTCTTAAACCATCGAGTCGTACCTCTACTCATCACGTGACCATTATATTATCATCATTCAAAACCAAATCACAGGGATCAACATCCCTAACCAAAATACCGGGATAGACATCCCTATCCAAAATCAAGGATCGACATCCTTATCACAATTTATTATTTAATTCATTATTCTTATACCAAAAGACGCAAGATAAACATCCAAAAACTCGACGTAGGGGGATAAACATCCCAAAAATAATCAGGACACTGGGATAAACATCCTGAAACATACCACAGCAAATACATCAACCAACAGTGCAACAATCATTAAACACAATAATTGAGTAATACAGGCACATATTGAAGGAAATCCATCCTCACCTTGGTCGATTACTCAACTCCGGCAACAATGACCGGTCCGACGCCGGCTCCTCGGGAAACTGCCCGATATCCAAACCTATACAGCAAAACAACATGTTCACATAAATACACATAATCGGTATGCTATGATGCCAAAACTGCGAAATAACCCATCCCGGTTCATATCCTTTATTATCATCTTTTACCGAAAATATTATTCCGTACGTATATCCGAATATAATTTCGGTACCATACTTTAATTAAAATTTTCCTTTAAATATTTTTATAGAATAATTGTGCTTTGTCTTCCAAAATTAGTAACAACATAATTTTTCTAGAAATTTCATCATAAATATGTATTTTTCCCGAAATTATTTCCATAAAATATATTTCTTGCCAAAATATAATTACTAAATATTATTATTTTTTTGGGGGGGAAACATTTTCCAGTGAATATAACTATATAACTCATTTTTCTGAAAATAAATACAATTTATAAGTTTGCATATATATTTTCCAAAATATTATTTTTTTAATAAAACTATTTATCATAATATAATTACCAAATATTATTATTTATCAAAAATATATATCATATGCTATATATGTTATTTTCCAGAAGATATATAATCATAAAAACTTACTCCGAAAATAAATATAATTTAATATATATACATTTTTATTTTCTAAAGACAAAATACTTTTCCAACAATTATAAATCAACATAATTATATATATTTCAGAAATATTAACTATGTTATATATATATTTCCAGAAAAATTATCCCTTTTCGTTTTTTTTTTCAGAATATAATCATGTATTTATATATATTATTATTTCTTTTTTTTTTAAACTGGACTGGGCCATAAACAGTGAGCCCATGCCCAGCCCAGAACCAGAACAGCCCAACAGGTGAGGCCCAACTGCCCAGGCCCGCGAGGCAGCCCGACAGTAGGGTCCAACCCTTCTCCAACCCGTTTGTGAGTCGGGTACTCACCTTGGCAGTAACGGGTCGAGGTGCCGGGTAGGAGACGGCGGCACGGCGAGCGGCAGGGACGGGCGAGGACGAGCGGGGCAGGAAGACAAGTGGCGACTGCGAGGCGCAGCTGCTGGGTTGGCGACGCGGCGGTGGTGGCTCGTGCGACGCGAGCAAAGGGATGGCGGATCCGCTGGTTCTGTCGCGGGTCAACGGCTCCCACAGGCGCGTCAGGCGGCGGAAGGCGACGGGAAGGGCGGCGTTCAGTCGGCGACGGCACGAGGAAGACGATGGCGAGGGTGGTGTCACGTGCAGCGGCGCGGAGGCATTCCGCGTGAACAGTGACCAAGGGGGGAGAGGTGACGCACTGTTACCGGCCTTTTTTTCTTTCTTTCTTTCTTTTCTTTTTTTTTCTATTTTCCTTCTCTTCTCTTTTTTTTTTCATTTTCTGTTTTTTATTTTTTTCCTTTTCTCCCTTTTTTTTCCTTCTTTTTTTTCCTCTCGATTTTTCCGGTTTTCTCTTCTTTTTTCTCTCTTTTTTTTCTTTCTCTTTTTCTCTTTTTTTTTTCTTCTCTTCTTTTCTCTCTTTTTCTTTTTCTTCTCCTCTTCCTCTCTTCTCCTGCTTCCTTTTTATAACGATGAAACACTGTGCCACCTGTGAATCCTTCAATAATGCAGCTTGTCTGCATTATGGAGCGAGTCCGGTCCGGACCAGAAAATAACTGATACCCCCTTAGTTATTTTCCGGTGTGATTTTCCGAAGATTCCGGGACCCGAAAAATACCAACTTTGGTCCGTAAAATCCACAGAAAAATTTCAAGCGCGGGAAAAGACTTGGTTTCGAAAAACGACGCCCGATTTACCTTGAATTAATTACCCAAGATTAATTCATTCGGTAAATCACTGTATAATCACTTTTACATTCCCGGTAAAAATTCAAATTTTTACCCGGGCTGTTACAATACCCATATATAAAGATTTTCAACCTTGTACTCCTTAATTCAAAGCTTAAGTTATATTCCTTCATCTAAAGGTTTACCTAAAGGTTTACTTTATACTCCTTAATTCAAGGGTTTATTTTATACTCCCGTATTTAAGGATTTCAGTTTTACACCCTCATTTAAGGGTTTACCTTTTACACCTGAATGAAAGGGTTTATCAATTATATTTTTTACACCCAAATATAATGTTTATTTTATATATCGTTGGATAGGGGGTTTATGTTTAACACCCTCTTTTCTACTCTTTAAACCCTCATCTCAGGATTTATTTTTTACATCCTTTTCATACTGGTCTATGTTTTGCGACCTCAACCAAGGGTCTTTTTTTTACACCCTCATCCAAAGGTTTATTTTCAACACCTTCGTCTCAAGGTCTTATTTTTTATACCCATGGTCTTGTTAACAAGATACCTTCTCAAATCAAAGTCTTATTTACAAAACTTCCTTCTTGAATCAAGGTCTTGTTAACCAGTCCTGCCTTCTTGAATTAAGGACTTGTTTACAAAACCTCCCTTTTAAATCAAAGTCTTGTTTACAAGAGCTCCATTTAGATTAAGGTTTTGTTTACAATACTCCTTAAAAAAAAAAAAATCAAGGACAAGACCTTTTTAGAAAACCAAGGTCTTATTAACAAGACCGCCTTCTAGAAAACTTGGGCATATATCTTGCTGACCTTAGCCCCTCCTTTTTAATATTTATTATGGCTACTCCTCTTTTAATTAATTACCATAGTTCGATGATAAGAAGAGCATATATTTTCCAATAAGAATTTTTCAGTACTACCTTACAATGAAACTTATCATGCGATAGAAAGTTCATATATAGCATATCTTGCAATTTTATTTTCAAACTACTAATCCTGCGTTGATTTCACCCTAGCTTCAAAAAATAACATTTTAAAAGCAAGAAATTGCTAGGGTTGTTATATATACATATAAAAAAGGAGAAGACTCTGTGGGTGTAAAAAATAAGACCTCTTGGGTGTAAAATGTAACAGCCTGGGTAAAATTTTGGATTTTTACCGGACTGTAAAAGTCTATTTACCGTGATTTACTGTTGAATTAATCTTGGGTAATTAATTCAAGGTAAATCGGGAGTCGTTTTTCGAAATCGAAGGTTTTCCCGCGCTCGTGATTTTCCCGTGGATTTTTCGGAACTAAGTTGGTATTTTTCGGGTTTCGGAATTTCTCGGAAAATCACACCGGAAAATAACTAAGGGGGTATCAGTTATTTTCTGGTCCGGATCGGACTCGCCCGTAATATGGACGGATTGAATTATTTGAGTTTCACATGTTAAATAGTGAAATTCAGTCTATAAAAGAATCAGAGGAAGAAGGAACCGGGAGAGAAAGGAGAAGAAAAAAAGAAAGAGAGAAAAAGAGAGAAAAAGAAAAGGAGAGGAAAAAGAAAAGGAGAGGAAAAAAAAGAAAAGAAAAAGAAAAAAATAGAAAAAAAAACGAAAAGAAAAAAAAAAGAAACGAAATCAGAAAAAAAGAAAGGAAGAAAATAAGGAAAAAAAAGAAGAAGAGGGAAAAAAAAAATAAAAAGAAGGAAATCAGAAAGAAAAAAAAAAAGAAAGAATAAAATAGAAAAAAAGAAGTGAAAATACTGAAAATTCAGAAAAAAAGGAAAAAAAAGAGTGCACTGTTCACGTCAGCCCCCGGCCTCTCCTCGTCACTGTTCACCGAGTGGAGCTCCGGGCCGTGTCTCGTCTCACCACCGCCGCCGACAGGACCGCCACACCGACGCGACCTGAACCGCACCTCCACCGCTCCATTCCGCCGCGAGACGCGCCTGTGGGAGCCGTCGACCCGGCGGCGAAACCCGCGGATCCAGCTACCCGCGCCTCTTCTCAGTCGCCGTGCCGCCTCGCGCCGCCGTTCCACTGCCCAGGGAGTCGCCTTCACCCGCCGCACGCCCTGCCTCGTTCGCCTTCCTTCCTCGCGCCTTCCACCGCCGTCTCAGCCGTCAACCCGAGGTGAGCATCCGGATCCGTTGACCCGTGTGTTTTCCGGGTCGCGGGTTTCAGTCTGGGTTAATGGGCTGTGCATGTTGGGTTTGACTTCGGGCCGGTACTATTCACTTGGGCTGTGTGTTGGGCTTGCAGCCATGGCCTGGTCCTTGGACCTGGGCTTGGCCATGGGCTGTATAGTTCGGCCCAGTCCATTTAATTTAAAAAAAAACAATTTTTATATATATATATCTATTTATTAATAATCTGATATTCAATTTTGAAAAAAATATATAGTTATTTTGAGAAAAATATGGACGATTTGATTCTGGTATTTTTGTGAAAATATAAATATATTTACTTAGTTAAATAATTAAGTTTTGTTTTGGAAACTATTATTAAATTGGAAAAAAATATAAATACCATATAAATAATTTCTGGAAAATTTATATGTATATTATTTAGTCTGGAAAATTATGATTTTGGTGTATGTATATGAATATGTATTTTGTAAATTAAAAGTAATTATATTTTGTTGGAAATTAAATTGTATATATATTTAGAAAAGATAAATACTATATATATTTACTGAAAATTATAAATAGGTTATTATTTTTTCTGGAAAATTATAATAATTATTATTTTGGGAAATTATAATTATTTTATGGAAATATATTTTAAAGAGAGTTTTAATTAAGTATGGTACCGAAATTATATTCGGAAATACGTATGGTTAATTATTTTCGATAAAAGATAATAATATCAGATAAGAATCGGGATGGGTATATTTCGCAGTAGAGGCATCATAGTATACCGAATATGTGCATTTATGTGTATGTATGATTTTGTTGTATAGGTTTGGATATCGGGCAGTTTCCCGAGGAGCCGGCGTCGGACCGGTCATAGTTTCCGGAGTTGAGTAATCGGCCAAGGTGAGGATGGATTTCCTTCAATATGTGCCTTATTACTCGGTTATTGTGTTTGGTGTTGTTGCATTGTTGGATGTTGTGCTTTTGTTGTGTTTTGGCACGGGATGTCTATCCCGGTGCTTGTTTGGTATTTTTGGGATGTTTATCCCCGTATCGATTTTCTGTGTCGTTTGGAATAAGTAAATGGAATTAATAATGAATAGTGACAAGGATGTCGATCCTTGGATTTTGGATAGGGATGTCTATCCCGGTATCCTGGTTAGGGATGTCGATCCCTGTTATTTGATTTTAACGACCGTAATATAATTGTCGCGTGATAGGTAGTGGTACGACTCGATGGTTAGAAAACTGTTTCGTGGTGGCCTTGACCTGGGTTACTTGATAAGCATGTCTATGCTTGGCATGTCTATGCCTGGGATGTCTATCCCGTGATATATTTTTGGGATGTTTATCCCTGGGTTCGTATTTTTGGGATGTCGATCCCTGGATTTGGTCTGGCACCCGGAATGTGTTGATAACCAGGTTTGACCACTAGTTTATCCGTGACGGGGCCCGGAAAGATAAAATTGGAAATTGGTTTTAATTGAGTCTTTGGGTTTGACTGTTATTTTTGGACTTGAGTAATTTTTAGTGTGCATACTGATCGTCTTTCCATTGTCGTGAGCACTTCGGACTCACCCCTCACCTGCGGGCTTTCATCCCGTAGGATGAGTTGTTTCATGTACAGGCTTGGTGCATTCCAGACAGGCTGCAGCGTTATCCCTTGGACGGGCTTGGATCCATAGTTTGCATTTATGCATACAGTGTCAGTGAGTTTTATTAAGTCTTCCGCTGTGCATAGTTTTTCTATTATTGGGCCATTGGGCCGATTGTGTTATTGATATCATTTTTATTATGGGCTGTCGAGCCCGGATATTTGTTTTATACACTGTATGCTGAGTCATTTTGGGTTGGGTTGTCACAGTTCCGGCTCGTGTTTACTGTGTACGGTAAATTCGGGTCGGGGCGCTTCATAAAATGTTTAAATTTCCTGAGTGTAGGAAGAAAGAACCCCAAGGTCAAAAAAAGAAACATCTATGGTATAAAAATATTGTCTTTTATTAGTAACAATTCTTTTTATTGGAAACTATGCTTTGAAAGCATAAACAAATGGAACAATAAAAAAAAAGGCCATGTAGCCTATGTTAGTCGCAAAAGTAAGGCATGAAAGGCCATGCAGTCTCTACTAGTTGCAAAAAAAAAAACGACGAAAAGCCATACAACATTCTTTAGTTGCAAGACACCGATTCTAGTCATAAAAACAAGACAATCTAAAGAAAGATCGCGTAATAAAAGACGACTAAAGCGGTAGAGCCCAAATAAGTCGCATTATAAAAGACAACTAAGGCAATACAGCCCAAGTAGTCGCACATTAAAAAAAGGACGACTACGGCCAAGTAGTCAAAAAAAAAAGTTGCATGTCTAGAAAACGTATAAAGAGGGTACCCATTCTTAGAGGTCCTCTTTATATCGGATCTCTATAAAGAAAGCACCCACCTTTAGAGGTCTTCTTTATATTGTGTCTCCTTCGTTAAAAAAGAGAGGAACCTATTTTTAAAGGTTCTCCTTACATTGGTCTACGTTATCTTTTCTAAATGCGAATATCTTCAAGTCAAAAAAAAGAAAGGCTTCCAAGAGACAACAAAAAAGAGAAAAAAAAATTCCTTTCACAACTAAAGAATGAGAAGGGAGACCTTTCCTAAGTCCAAAGAAAAGTGCAAAAGCCAAAACGAGTTTAATAAGAGCTCAACAAAAATATAACATTTGTCTTATAAGAGGACCACTTGCATTGGGGGCTATATGAGTCCCTAGATAGCCAAATAAGACAATTTAATGCACAGAGGTGACTGAAACAAAAGAGCACATTTTGGAGGAACTAAACTCTAAGGAAAATTGTTACACATTCTCCCTCAGAGTTGGGGGCTAGTGATAACATATGAAATAATCAATTATTGTCTAAAAGGCCCAAATAAGACCTTATGGTCCAAGTCTACATCAAGACCCTAGAGTCCAGGTCTACACCAAGACCTTGAGGTTCAGGTCTACACCCTGAGGTCTAAATCCACACTAAGACCCTGAGGTCCAGGTCCACTCCCTAAGGTCTAGGTCCACATCATGACCCTGAGATCCAAGTCCACACCCAAAGGAGCAAGTCAATGCCAAGACCCTAAGGTGCAAGTCTACACAAAAAAATCTCCAATCTTCTAAAAATAGCCTGGATAAAGGTATGCAATAGAGGACTAATGAATCTACTCTATCTTATTACTTACTAAAGAGAGTTTAGTTCTAACTTAGGCATCGGAGAGCCTCCGAGGTCACACACCCTAGACACCCCCGATGTCCTTTAGTCTTCTTATTTTGCAGGCTTTGCATCACAACGACCCTATCTCTGATTTATCATATATTATTTAAATATATTTTTCTAAAAGAAAAAAATGAAAATAAAAATAATACTTAAATTTATCTTAATTTTGTTGTAGCTTGTCCCAAATTTTTTTTTTTTATGGACCAACTGAGAGTGTGAATTGGATGTAAATTCTACCTTACTAATGATCTTTAAGAAGAACTTGACAATAAAAATTTGTAGACAAATATAAACTAAGAGAGAAGAGAAAGAAAGATTGGAGAGAAAGAGGAAGAGAAAGTATTATTTGTTTTCCAAATTATAATTACAAAAGTGTGTCACTTGTAACATATTTGTTCCTATTTATAGGCATAGGATGTGTAAGAATTGAGAATTATAAGAGTTTGTACTTAATAGTAGCAATTCTAAAAGATATTGTTTAAATAAAAAGAAACCCAAGAGATATATATTACTCTTAATACTATAGAATTCTAAGAGTCTGTATTTAATTTAAGAATAATTTAATAAAATGTTAAAAGTTTTTTTAAAACATTAATATTTCTTAAATAATAAAAAAATATTATTATATTTAATTATATTATGTTGATTGAGAAAATGTCACTTGTACAAATTGCCTATAGTTTCTCTTTTTCGCCAAAAAAAAATGACACATGTCATCTCTAGATTTCACCTAAAGAGGGTCTTTTTGATTTAATATATATATATATATATATATATATATATATATATATATATATATATATATATATATATATATATATATATATATATATATACATCCCCAAACTGCATTCAAGTCATTTAATTAGATTTACGCCGTGTTTTAACAAGGGAAAAATTACTGAGTTTGCAATGACAATATATAGAATTCACTATGTTTGATAGTCAGCAGATTTATTTCGCATCGTTAATCCCCCTTTTTCTTTTTTCTAAATGGGCCAAATATAAGAATGGGCATTTTTTATGGAAAAAAATATAAAAAGGGTGCGATGTGTGCTTCATTATTGGTTCGGGTTGGCTAATCTAATACGGGATCCGAAATGTAGATGTAGTAAAAAATACCAAAATATGAGAGTTTGGTACTTGACCTATTCGGACAAATCGTTAGCGAAGTCTTGCTCTATGAAGTATGTATTGTAAATCCTGTGGAAGAGACAGCCTTTTTATATAATATAGCCAACGGGTTCAAATATTTACCAAGAATACAACTCCCTAGCCCAGACGTCGGCCCAACAAATAATAACCGAAGCCCATCCAAAAATCAAGTCCACCTAACATAATCAGAAACCTTGGCTCAAAGGGATCCTATGCACAGCACAAGAGTTAAACACGCGTCCAACGTCCCATCGCACAGCAAAGAGGAGCCTTTAATAGGCTGAGAGACAAATTCATGTATTGGGATAGGGATAAAACCAATGGGTATAACTGTGTACTACACCCAATATAAAAAGAGCCCTCATGTATGAAATATGGGGTTCAATATTCGATCGGTCTCTCTCTCGAATCTATTGTATTCAACGTTTATCATCAATAAAATCTCTTCCAATTTGGGCTTCCTCTTTCTCATTTTCATATCATTGGTTCCGTTGCCGGGAACGAAAATTCAAGCAAAGCCAGATGAATCAAGCATCAGTATTCAATCCATCAACAAATCCAGTAAACCAACAACGGTTCATCCATCCATTAAGCCAAAGCTAGACAAATCCAACAAAAAATTAAGCACCAGAGTTCATCAACGCTCAAGAGCACGCTTGTTCATCCACCCCAATCAACAGTTCCATCCACAAATCCAATAGATCTAGCAGATTCAACATATTTTGGAAGCGATAAATCAGTTTACTTAGGGTAAATTTCGTAAAACAGCTTACTAATTTGCATCTTTGTTCCTAAATGCAGCAGATGGTAAAAAAAAAGCAAAGCAAAACCAGAAAATCCATGGTGGAAACGGCCAGGGAGAGCTGTGGCTTGGAGCAGGGCGTGTGCAGATCCAGGTGAGGAGAAGCCATTGAAGTCAAAGCAGGTGATGCTAACTCTTGCAGCCAGCGTCACCGTTGGAGCAGAAAAGCCCAAGCATCGACGTCATCCAAAGGTCACCACCAGAGACATGCAGAAGGATTGAGGTGGAGGAGACATGACCAGATCCAACTGGATCCAGGCGTAGCCGTGAGATGGGGACGGATATGAGCCATTAGCAGTCGCCATCAGTTGCTGCAAGCACCATCGTGGTTGTTTCCAAGAAGGAAAGAACCGGAGCAAGGGTTACCGGAGATGAGTCACTGTTGCTCTCGTGTGATGTTACTGCCCACGGATCCGCCATTGCCATAGAGAGGAACTGTCGGATAGGACCTGCAGAGAACTTGCTGCCCAAGGATCCACCACTTCCATGGAGAGGAACTGTCAGGGAGGACCCACAGAGAAGTTGCTGCCCAAGGATCCACCGATGCCATGGAGAGGAACTGTCGG
Organism: Turnera subulata; assembly: GCA_028386065.3. NCBI lineage: Eukaryota > Viridiplantae > Streptophyta > Magnoliopsida > Malpighiales > Passifloraceae > Turnera > Turnera subulata. Next base: position 403,272 of record JAKUCV010001068.1, on the reverse strand, counting down.
GGAGGACCTGCAAAGAAGCTGCTGCCCATGGATCCACCAATGCCATAGAGGGAACTGTCGGGTAGGACCTGTAGAGAAGTTGCTGCCCACGGATCCACCATTCCATGAAGAGGAACTATCAGGGAGGACCTGCAAAGAAGTTGCTACTCACGGATCCACTACTGCCATAGAGAGGAGTTGTCAGGGAGGACCTGTAGTGAAGTTGGTGCCCACGGATCCATTACTGCCATGGAGAGGAACCGTCACGGAGGACCTGCAGAGAGGTTGCAGTAAGCAGTACAACCACCAGCACCGTTGTGCATTGCCAAATGGAAGCTATCGCCAATCATTGCTTTGTGGACCAACGTTAGTTCACCGAGCTTGCAAAGATGCCCAATGCGTGTACAAAAAAGGAGAAGAGGAGCTAGAGGTCACACACACTATCTCAAGCTGTTATGGAACTAAGGACCTGCATGACTCAACAAAGACGCATAACGTGAAGAAGAAGAAAAGATGGGAGCAGCACCTATGGACAACCTAGGGAAGCTTTCAGCATTCCAAAAATTTCCTGGAGGAGAAAGGAACAAGTAATCTTGACGAAGGAAAGAAAGCCGTCCACGGAGGCGAAAACATCTTATGCAATAGGAACAACGATCCTCACAATTACATGACGTAACACGTGGAGCTGTTGATGTCAAGCACTAAGCCCGATGCGTAATCCAGGGAGGAGCATAAGGGGAGGAGACCAACCTTCCCAAACTAAAGGAGCTTCAACCCTAAGCATCTGCAACCAAGAAGTTATTGAAACTAGTTGATCAACACCATCAGCCCTAGGAGCTTCGTGCAGGACCTGCGAGTAAAAGCTGACGTTGCTGAACTACAGGACCAATGTAGAACCTATCTGGATCTTGTAACAGTATCCGTGAAGGTGTAGATAGTCCCAGCAAAGACTTAAACAATCCTTATAACAAGCAACCCTAAGAGTAAGCAATTCTTATGGAGGAAAAAGCAGTTCCTAGAGGTGGAACAAATGAAGTCCCTGAGAAGGACTTACCAAGCCAAGCAACAATCCCAGGAACAAGTAGTCCTTATAGAACTAAAGTTGTTCCTAGAGACCAAGACATCACCTATGAAGGAGCAAGAAGCAGATCCTGTGAAGGTGTAAGTAATCTTAGGAGCAATCAGTCCCAACAATGTAGAATGCAGTTCCTGGAGGAGAATGCAGAAGATCCTGTGAAGGTGCAAGAAACCCCAGAAACAATTAGTCCCAACGATGAAGAATGCAGTTCCTAGAGACACAGAGATAATGTACATGAAGAGAAGGACTTGCTCAGGCAAGCAGCAGCCCTAAGAATATACAACCCTTATGGAGCAAAAGCGGACCTGAAAATAAATACATCATTAATCAAATAGAAGGCAACTAATCCAGTGGGCGTATAGATAGCGCCCTAAGTAAGTGATCCCTATGGAGGAAAATAGTTCCTGGAAGCAAAAAACGTCTCCAGCAATAAAAGAAGAAAGTAGCCAATACAGACAAGAAATCAACCTATGTGGAGGTAAAAGTAGTGTCCACAAAGGAGAAAGCTATGACGATAGAGGAAAAGGAAATACCTAAGAGCAACTAGTTCCCGCATAGCAACTAGTTCCTGCGGAGGAGAAAGCAACCCACAAGGAGGCGAAACCACCCAACGAGGTGAGAATCTCTTTACATTAGACACACATGAACAATAATATTGTACATTAAATTGTGTCAATTTTGTGATAATTAGCGTTGCTATATTCATTTATTGTGCATACTAATCTAGCGTGATTGTAAGGAAGCTATTGTTCCATTTCTGTATGCGACATCAATTGGACTAACCAAAAAGGCCATGAAAAATGTCTATATGATTCTTTTCTTACTTTTTATACTGTCCATGTGATATGGAGTGCATTTGAGAATCATAATGTACGAATATTGCTCTTAAGATTGATTATTTCATATTCTAGTTGGCAATTATGATAAGTATAATCATTATGCATAAGTTATAATGCTCCTTAATGACGCATTACCAGTTAAAATTTGGATATAAAATTAATAAAGCACCTATGAGATGCCTGGTGAGAAATAGAAGTTCCTACAAAGAAGGAACACAATAAGCAAAAATTCAAGAAAACCCAACATATGCCTAAAGGCCCAAGCAAGCCCTATAAGCGTAGGATGTTGACCCGCCAATCCACACCAAAGGCCCAAGTAGGCCCTATAAGCGTAGGGTGTTGACCCGCCAATCCGCTCTAAAGGCCCAAGCAGGCCCTCTAAGCATAGGGTGTTGACCCGCTAATTCGCGCCAAAGGCCAAAACAGGCCCTGTAAGTGATAGTCAAATTATGATGAAGGTAAAAACGACCTTAATACCAAAAGTAGGAACTGATTGCAGAAGTTCCCGAAATTGCTAGGAAAATAAAAGGAATCCTCAGAATGTAAAAAACAAAAGCCTAGTGCAGAAGTTGCGGGAACCAGAAAGCACAGAACGAGGTCTTGGAGACCCCAAAACCATACAAAAAAAGAAAAGCTTAAGGGCCTAATAGCATATATATATATATATATATATATATATAGTGAGGTCATCAAGATGAAGAAAAAGAAAAATTCAAAATCTAACTCAAACAAAAAATGCTTTAATTAAAGTAAGAAATTTGGAGAGAAAATTCTAAATTATGCTGAAACATTAAATTAAGCAAAGTTATTGTCCAAATACTTTAATCAATGCAACAAGGTTGGTGAAGAGAACCGCAAAAAGAAGGTGAATTGCAGGAATAGGAGCAGAAGCCATGAAACAGAGACTCCTAACAAAGAAAATTATTGCAGGTCCTTCATCAAAGGGAAGGAAAAGATGAAGCTTAAGAAAGAGATCCCATGAATTGCACATGACTTTGCAAATGCCAAAATGCACTGGCCATAAAGGTGCCATAAATAGCAAAATGGCTACTGCGAAGGCTAAAGCATAGAATAGCAGACTCATACTTAAGCAAATCTAAAAGCTTGTCCACAAGAGTAGGACCTCTCCATAAATTCAAGCAAAGAAGTTATATTCAACAACAAGCCCGCAGAAGCTAATAAAGCCAACATAAAAGGAAAATAGCCCCCTGGAGTTCCAAATGACGCTTCGTGCAGGAACTGCACGTAGTGATCGATCAAGAACCTCGGAGAAGGAGTTGCAAAGCCACAAAAATGAGTTAAATAGAAGGCAGAGATACTTTGAAGAAAAAACTAGGAGCTCAATTACCAGACCCAGAGGTCAGGATCTAGGTGCAGGTGCTCGGGAAGCAGAAAGGGAAATTACAAGATAATCATTAAGCGCTCAAAGAAAATAAGCTAAATGAAACTCATTAGTTTCTTGACAATGCAATTTATGCTGAAAGAAACCAAAAGGCCTCAGGCCAAAAAGGAACTATTGCAAATGTAGAGGCTGCTCCAAGTTCCCGCAAAGCCAGAATCTGCTCCAAGTTCCGGCAAAACCAGAACCTACTCCAAGTTCCAGCAAAGCCAGAACCGGGTCCATGTTCCAGCAAAACCAGAACCTATCCAAGTTCCTGCAAAGCCAGAACCTGTCCAAGAATTCTTTGGTGAAGACATGAAGGATTCAAAAAGTCATAATTGTCTGAAAGGAATCAAAACCCAGTAGGAGTTTTAGTGAAGCAGCATAAAATGATTTCCAGCAAGAAACCCAAGAGGAGCTAAAATAAGATGCCGGGAGCTAAAGCTAAGTGCAGTAGGAACTGAGGCTAAGCACAGAAATAACAGGACCCAGCTGAAACTAAGTGTAGAAGATGAGAGCTGAGGTTGGGCACATAAGCTAGGAGGAAAAGAAGGAGCAAATTCCCAAGAGATTGGTGACGCTCATAAAAAGAAGCGTGGAAAAACTACAAGTACTAGATAAAAGTTCCAAGATTTCAGCTACACCAAAATACCAGGAAGGTAGAACCTGAGAGCAGCACCAGGAACTGGAGCCGGGTACTGCGAAGACGTCATGAGGACCTGATGGGAAATGAACATCAATAAGAGGACTAGAAGAATGAAGTAAAGGCCTATTGAGCCTTAATTCATAAACAACCAAGAAGATTCCATGATCTAGTCGCACTAAGACACTGAAAGCAAAGCCTACAAGATGACAAGAGGACCTAGAGCTAGATGCTACAAAGTTATCAAGATGATCCGTCCTCGAACAAGAAGCACCTCAAAAGCAGGAACTCCAAGTTCAAGCGACAGGAGGACTAAGGATCAAGACGTCCAATTGCTTTGACAACAACTAGCAGTGGAGAATTGTAGAAACTTGCATCGAGGAATGTAAAGCCTAAAGCAACCCATCTAAAGCAACTAGCAGGAAGTACGCAAAGGATCGTCGACTATCAAATGCTCGTGCTCAAAGTGCCCAACCATTTGGGGGACTAATGATATAATATAGCCAACGGGTTCAAATATTTACCAAGAATACAACTCCCTAGCCCAGATGTCGGCCCAACAAATAATAACCGAAGCCCATCCAAAAATCAAGCCCACCTAACATAATCAGAAACCTTGGCTCAAAGGGATCCTATGCACAGCACAAGAGTTGGACACGCGTCCAACGTCCCATCGCACAGCAAAGAGGAGCCTTTAATAGGCTGAGAGACAAATTCATGTATTGGGATAGGGATAAAACCAATGGGTATAACTGTGTACTACACCCAATATAAAAAAGAGCCCTCATGTATGAAATATGGGGTTCAATATTCGATCGGTCTCTCTCCCGAATCTATTGTATTCAACGTTTATCATCAATAAAATCTCTTCCAATTTGGGCTTCCTCTTTCTCATTTTTATATCACTTTTGTATTAGTTTTCCGGTTTCAAACCAGAGGGAGGGGTATGTCTTTATGAACCATAAAGATCAATTTTGTTTCCCATCGAGTAAATAGTTTTTTTTGTCCCTCCACTTTATCGATTTCGCATTTATTGTCCCTCTTCGTTTTTTTTCACTCATGTCGTCCCTCAACTCTTGATTTACCGGGTCACGTGGTCCTTTTCACCTGCAGCAGCAGGTGGCAGTGGGGCCCACACACAACTTATTTATTTAATTATTTTTTAATCAAATTTTATTTTTAAATCCTTTAAAATAAATAAATCTTAATTTCTCTCATTATATATTGGTATCCTCCACTGTTTGTTTTTTTTTTAATTCATAGGTTAGAATTAGATATGCCTCTCTCATTGTTTTTTTTTTATTCTAATTTTGGTTAATTTTGTTCAATTTCGTTAACCGGAATATTATAGAGGGATTAGGTGAGATGATGATCATATTTAATTTTTTTCGCAATGTATATTTAGAAATTAATATTTATTTTCTAAAAAAATAATTTAAATAAAGATTTTTAAGGCTTAAATTTTTGGAAAAATATAAAAAAAGATAAAAACAATAAAAAATATGCATATCATGGGTCCTACTGCCACGTGTCAGCTCCACAGCTAATAACCTGCTGTAGCAGGTAAAAAGGACCACCTGACCCGATAAATCAAGAGTTGAGGGACGACATGAGTGAAAAAAAACGAAGAGGGACAATAAATGTAAAATCGATAAAGTAGAGGGACATAAAAAACTATTTACTCGTTTCCCATCTGTCCTTTTTCTTTTTTTTTCGCGATAAAAATAAAAAAAGGAAAAAGGAAAAGTAGCAGTATATAAGAAGTTAATTTTTGTTTCCTTATACTTTATAATTATTACGGTTACCAAAAAGAAAAAAGGCAAACAATTGAGGAAGTATTATCTCTATGAATGAATACAATGCAAGAAACCCGATGGAAATGTAAAGCCTCTGTTTCATAAAAATAACAAAAAAACAAAAAAGAAGCTACAAATTAATTATTTACAAAAATTACTCCAAGATCCTATATTGTACAACTAGTAATTTGATTCGCAAAACCAACCCAACCCAACCCAACCCCACCCCACCCCCGTATGAATTTCTGGCCGAGTTCATTGACCACATCCATAAAATTTGTAACATGGAGATAGAATCCCACAGGAAAAAGAGAAAAAGAAAACAAAAGACAAAAAGAGAGACAGAGATCATGATGATCAATCCTCAAGACACTCCTCTTTGGCCTCTTCAATAATGGTCTCGAGACTAGGGGAAGTGGAAGTCTTGTGGGGGCAAATGATTGGAGCCGGAGCAACCGCCATCCAAGCATGTGAGCCTCTAATCTGCCTGGATCTTACCCTGTAATTGCTTGGGTTACGCAAACCACCCTGCCCAAACACCCGCAACATCTTGTACCAAACACAACAAGTACCCTATATCTATATCCTAAAAAGACACAGTAGTAGCAGAAGTATCCTTAATTCTTGACCGCTAACGAAAGAAAGGTGGTGTCCCTCTTCCTCCGATTCTAAGAGAGAGGAGGAGGGAAATTTAAGGGAATGATTTCTAGAATGAACAAAGAATCAGAAAGAAAAAACTTGAATGAGGGGGATGAAAAACTGTTCGGGCCCTTATATATAAAGTAGCGAAATGAAATGAAGGTGGCACATAAAAAAAAAAAAAAAATATCAAGGCATGGAATGTAATGGATGGTAGCCTGCGGGTACATGTGTGCTCAAAATAGCATGCCCTATAATTTCCTTGTTAAACCTGGGATGTACCACTAAATGGGGGGACCAACAATTGAAAGTTCTAGACTCTTGTGTGGAGAAAAAAAAAAAAAAAAGGAAATAACGTGTAAGGAGTAGGAGGGCATTCCTCAAAATGCATCCTTCACCCACATTTATTCACATTATTTTTTTGGTCAATTATAAAACCAGATGCACCTAAACTACCTCTACCCCATCCTAACCCAAATTAATTCTAAATACCTGCATCCGAACTCGAACCCGGGTGGCCTCCGTGGCCGGAAGACTTGATGCCAACCCGACCAAGAGGTCGATGACACTAATTCACATTATTAGCATTCTTCCACTCCGCGTTTACATAATTGGGAAAGAGGAGCGCCAGTAGCACCAATTTCGGATCCTTTCTGTTTTCTTGCACCAAAAAAAGAAAAGAAAATCCCTCCCAAAACTCTGGATCCGTACAGGTAAGTAACTTGGATGATGTCCCATTTGTTTACCACTTTTGAGTCTTGTGGAAAAAACATTTGTTATGTGTAATTTAGTGCGTATACATCTTGTTTGGTCGACGGGAAAGACGACATACGCACTAAATTGCACAAATTAAAGGCTTAAAAATATTGGAAAAGGAAACAAAAATCCTTTTGTTATAAAAAAAAAGGGTTAAAGGTGGAGTCACTGTGCGTGACTATTCCACCTACCCCTTGTATATTTATATCAGAAGAAATAATAGAAAGAAGTGTGCTGCAGACGAGCTCAGTTCTCTCCTCTCTGCTTCATCCTCCTCTTCCCCTCTCTTCATGTTTCTTCTTTACAGCTCACATTAAACATTTATTTTAACACGTTATCAGCACGATAACGCCTCTACCCAAGAAAACCGAGCTGGAAAAATATATATAAAAAAAAAACCAGTGGCCACCGCCGACCACCACCTCCGGCGCCATCACCGACACCACCAAACCATGGCTGACTCCACTGCTGCCACCCGCATCCAAAACTGGACCTCAAGACCCGAAAAAATTCAAGCCTGTTTTCAGCCTACCGTTTGGAAAGAAAAAAGGAGCAAAAACCAAAGCAACCCGTCAGGAAACCCGTGGAGGACCGGCTGGTATGGTTCCAGCTCCAGCTCAACCCATCACCGCCACTGCAGCGTCGGCAAGACCGTGGACGACGAGGCCGATCGGGAAGCAGGGGCAGCAGCTTCTTCACCCCTCCAACCACCGACCTCTGTACCGCCTTGTTCACGGAGGACCCGGCGAGCTTCCTCCTCATGCTGGTCGCCGCTTCACGCGCCTGCAACGACCAACCCCTCTCCTCGCACCAGCTCAGATCGAAGCCCCATCCTCGGCCACCTCTTCCCCTTTGCTTCAAAAAAAAAAAATTGAAGAAAGTGATACACGGGCTGCGGGCTGCGGTGAGTACAAAGTGAAATGCTATAACATCACTTTCTTCATACACAGTTTGAGTGTGTTGAAATAGATTAAATTAGAGGAAGAATTAGAAAGGATTGGAATAATAGTGTTATGGTGGAGGAGACAGATAGCATGTGCAATGGGAGGCAATGGCATGTGTAGGGTGTCAATCACTTTTTATTCCATGTGACCTGTCACACTTGCATTGCATTATTTGGCGGGATTTTTTTTTAACAGGCTGTGGGGTACTTGTGAAGGGGAAGGGAATGAAGATTAGGACCACCTAATACTATCATCCCCATCACTCACACGCACACCTCTTTGTTAAGTTTTTCTGCCACTTATTTTTTTTGTGTCAGCTTTGTAAGTTAACCCAAATTTTAGTTTTCTGCCATTTGTTTTTAGGGTTCCGAAAATATATATATTGGAAAAATGAAATTAAATATATATATACATACCGGAATAGTAACCGGATACTAATATGATATATTATATATATTATTGCTGAAAGATTTATCAGTAAGTATATTTTATGTTTTTATTTAAATTCCGATTGGACTATTAAATAGGCCCACTGTATTTAAATTCTCGCTTTTAATTTTATTTATGTTTTTTTTGGGCTCGTATAAGGCCCATCAATTTTAATTTTTTGTCATTTATTTTAATTGGGTAATTAAGAAAAAGTCCCTATTTATTTATTTTAATTCAGCATTTATTTATTTAATTATGTTATTTGATTTGTGGCCCTCAAAATTTCCGAAAGAAATTTGATATGGGCATTAAATGCTGAAGTGCATTGAAATGCATCATAGTCTCGAAGACTAAATGAAAGAGTTCAGAAGACTCGATAAAAGAAAAAGGCAGCAAAAGACCGGAAGGTTATTGTATTTATTTTATTATTTTTTATTTATATTAAGCTTGGGCTCATATTAGGCCCATTATATTTTAATATTTTGTTCTTTATATTGTATTGGGCTCGTATAAGGCCCATCGCATTTGCTTTGCGATAATTTAATTTTTATTGGGCTAGTTTATGTAAGGCCCATTACTCTTAATTTTTTGGTTATTTAATTCTTTATTTAAATTATGTTATTCGAGACCCTTATAATTTCCAGAAGAACTTTATTATGGGTATTAAATGCGGACAGAATTTTACATGATAATAGTCTTGAAGACTAAATATCAGAGTCCAGCAGACTCAATAAAGGAAAATACAACGAAGACTCGAAGTCTTACCGTTCAAAAGATCCTGAAGATACTTTAAAGGAAAATCGAAAATAAAAACTATTACCACCAGAAGATGGAAATTATATGACCACCAGAAGGTGAATATTATACTTGCTTACCCTGAAGGAGCAATTCATTTTATATTCAATTTATTTTATGTTCAGTTTAAATTATTACGCATTGCAACTTATTTTATTTACTTTTTAGAATTTTATAATTGTTTCTAGAATAATGCCTCAAGCATTAGTCTCGAAGACAAATGCAAAATTAACATCCACAGGGGGAGAATTATATGTGTGGATGTCAATATAACATATTATGATATCTCGAAATGAGAGAAAGATTAACACGCTTCAGAAGAGCATAAATTCGAATATGTTCCTAAAGAACGCATGTTTTAAATATGATCTAGAACATCGTATATTTACGCTCTGGAAGAGCATATACTCCTGAAGAGTACAGACACCCCTAGTAATAAAATGAATTATTATGGATCCCGATGAATTGACTCTGATATATTCCCTGAAGCGAATAAGACAGTATAATTATTTGTGCCTGTGGGCGTAAATGAGATAATAAATGGAAAGGGCTCAAAGTAAACATGCATATTATTATTGCATAAACGGATCCATAACTGGAGAACATTCAAAGAAGATTGGTTATCATACATATGTTTAAACATTAATCCTGAAACTCTGAGCCCCACCATTAATGTTGACCCTAACGTTGTCGTTCCAGGAGAACCACATGCCACCCATATTATTTTCTCCAGGTATCTCAAACCGATTCGTTGTAGGAAAACGGAGTGGGATTACGCCATGATTTTCTCCTGCTTGCCACAAAGTCTCAGTAATCAGTACCATGTTAGGCTTGTACTGATTCTTCAGATCTCTTAAGGTACGCACAAAGTCTTGAGACCTTCTTGCTACACCCCTGCAATTCCACAGTAAAAGTCGTACCTTAGGCCATGTAGGTGGTAACCCAGTCACCCTTGGGACGCTCCGAGCCATCATGGAAACCTGATAATAACTGCTTTGATTTAAAATTTGACATAAAGGCTCTAGCTGAAATTCCTACAGTCTATTAGATATGAAAAACATAATAGAGTTAGCCGAGCCATAAAAGGAAGCCCTTAGATTGCTTTGGTCCTCTAGGAAGAATGTTTCTTCCATAGGAGTTACAAAGAACCTAGATGAATATAGTTCATCAATAAACACTAAACGAGGAATTCTTGCCAGATCATTCGGTAATTCTTCTTACTGCTCATTCATCATGCTATATGCTAGCATGTTCCTCCTTCCTAGAGAGGCACCCTCAACAAAGAAGACAGTTGATGGGGAAGGCATTATTTTATCTTTATGTGGTTTTTCTGAATCTGTATGTTTCACCACATAATACTGCCCTCTTTTATAGCCTGAGTTTAGACAGCCGTGTATCAGTATTTCAAATGTGGACCCCTTTTCTTATCTCCGAAAAGATCCTGAAGATTTTTTTCGGTTTTACAAAACTCCAAAGCTGTTTTTCAAAAGTTTGCCTCCACATTTAATTATTGCTGAATAATTCTGATTTTTTCCGACATGAGTGGCAGATATAAACCTAAAATTGGCACATATACTGCAGTCAGATGCTAGCAATCTAAGTTATTAGACTTACTATATCCAGCCAGAAGCTAAAATGCACTAGCCTGAAGCTAGCAATTTTAAGTGTTTTAATACACAAGTTTACACAGCCCGAAGCTGAGACCAACTAGAAGTTGACTGATAGATATGTAATTTATAGCTAGTATGCACCAGCCAGAAGCTGGTAAATAATTTTTTCTAAGATATCCAGCCTGAAGCTGGCACATAAATAGCAGCCTGAAGCTGGCACCAACTTAAAGTTGGTACATGGACTTATTATTTGGCATGACCGGTTGGGCCATCCCAGGTCAATAATGATGCACGAAATTTATTGGGTCATTCATTGAAAAACCAGAAGTTTTTACAATCAATGAATTTCCATGTGTTTGTTTGCTGCAAAATTAATTGTACGGCCTTCCTAAGATGAGATTGGCCTAGAATCACCAGCAAGATTGGGAATAATACAGAGACATGAACGCAGATTAATAAATCCGCCGTGTTGACCATCTAGGAAATTTTCACGATGCATCGACTAGATGGTCCATTGTGTGACGCAAGTTGGCATCGTGCACACTAATTTAATAATTTGGCCACTTGCGGGTACATATCCCTACTTATGTTATTAGACTATATGTCTAGATAATGCTAGTATATTTCTTCAATTGGTAACGTATATTATTGGAAATAAACCCAAACAGATCTGAGGGAACATTGACAATTGATTACATGACCATTGATGAAATATGACTATTTGAGCAAACGGTATTTTACACGCAGCAGCACTTGTGTGCATCAAGCCAACAAGTTATCATAAGGTCTCCCCATTTAATTGATTAATGGTCACATACTTAGTATTTCCCATCTTCGGACCATCGGTTATTCAGTATATAATGCTCCACCACAGGATTGTGAAATGGTTCCTTAAAGAAGATTGAGAATCTACGTTGGATATGTATCTCCATAAATTACAAAAGTAATTGAAACCTATGACATGAGATTGGAGATTTATTTATAGTAAGATTTTCTTATTAATTGATGTTTTACCCAACATCAGGGGGAGAGAATAAGCAGCTGGATTAAGAGATTATTGAAATAATTTATCAATACCTAGTTTTGATCCTCGAATAAATTAGTATGAACCTGAAGTTCATAAGATGATTCATTTACAGGAAAATTGATATGCAATTGCCAGACACATTTAAATTAAGGGTGACCATATATCAGCTGCAAATGCTCATGTTTAAATTGATGTTCCTGAAGAACAATATATGTATGCAAATGAATCTATAGATTATACTCAGTTCCAAAAGAAAAGAAATTCTCGATAGAGAAAAAGGAGCAAAGTGATAAGATGGTCCCAATAAGGAAATAAGGCCTCCAGTAGAGGTTTGAATTAAAAGTCCTCAAGAAGAGGAAAATCCTCCAGAAGAGGTTTTCTGACACAAATTGATAAAGTTTCAGAAGTAACTCAGGCACCTGAAATAAATGAGCATGATGAGATCTCAATTACAGTGTCAGAAATAAGATGGAACCGACGTGAAAATAACCGTCGACGGAATACTTGTTTAATTTATAATATAGCGCTAAATGAAATGAGGATCATGAACCTATATTGGCGAATGTAGGCGCAGTATGATTGGCCAAAATAAAGAAATATGTTTAAGGCTGTGTTAGACTCGCCTGAGAAGCGAGAAATTTTCCGGACCTGTAGTCTGTACACAAGAAGGTGTAAAATTCAATTGGTCATAAAAGGGTATTTGTGCGGAAAGAAATAAATAATGAGATATAAAGCACGGTTTATGGCACAAAGTTTTACCCAAATGACCAGGTATTCATTATGAGGAGATATGCTCCCCTGTGGTGGATGCAATTATTTGGTAAGTCTGGCAATATACTAAAAATGTATCTAAATGGATGCACTTACAACCTATTTTTATGGATCCACAGGTTATAATATATGCATGAGAATCCCTGAAGGATTCAAGTTGCCTGAAGCAACTAATTCCCGGGAATATACAATATCAATCCAAATTGACATTTATATGGTTTAAACCAAATTTGTAATTATTAGTCCTAGAGTACTATGTTAAAGTACTCGTAACATGAAGCCCGCAGCTTCTGCCATAAGCCTATTGGCAAGATATGGCTATGCTTTTATTTTTGGGATATAATAAGATATTACATTACAACCCAAAGAAAATATAGTTTGTCTTGCAGATACCAGAAGTATCAGGTGAAGCACAAAACACTACTAATGATGCAGAAATTATCATTATACACAGAGCTAGTCGAGACCGTACTTGACTACATCCGAAGATGCTGCATACTCAAAGATGATAGCAAGGCAGATGCTCCAACAATAAAATTATGAAGACAAAGCTACCCACATGGTCTAGTTGAAGTAATGATGTATCAAAAGTGATCAGACAAGGCACACATCCCCAGAAGTTGACAAGAGGAATATTGGCATACAACGACAACAAGAAATCAAGAGAGGCCAAAATGAGGGGGAGTAGAATACGCACTGCACTCTTTTTTTCTTCACTAAGTTTTTATCCCACAGGGTTTCTCTTGGTAAAGTTTTTAATGAGGCAGTTCTCTACTTTGCGTATTCTACCCAATACACAGTGACTCCAAGGAGGAGTGTTATAAAAAAACGGGTTAAAGGTGGAGTCACTGTGCGTGACTATTCCACCTACCCCTTATATATTTATATCGGTAGAAATAATAGAAAGAAGTGTGCTGCAGACGAGCTCAGTTCTCTCCTCTCTGTTTCATCCTCCTCTTCCCCTCTCTTCATATTTCTTTTTTACAGCTCACATTAAACATTTATTTTAACACCTTTCTCATCTCTTACCCTGAAAAACCATTCTTTATCGTTAACCGGAAACTGCTCGCTCATACGATTGTCGGGCATTAAAATATTCAAAAAGACACATACTCTTAACTATATCCACTAGTATAAGTTTATAACGATTTTATCCTATCATCCGACCACTATTGTCAACTAATGGCCACACCACCGACCACTGCCCGTCCATCGTCGCCCCAACCCCCAACTGTCAGCAGCATTGCGCGCCACGTTATCGATCGCAATCGCTAATCCCCCCTCACGGAATTTAGTGCTTTGTTAAAAGAAAAAAAATCCATACGCATCCCGATAATGAAAATAACTTTGAAAAATAATTTCGAAATATAACTTCCAAAAGAAACAAATCTACATACTTAAGCCATAAGCATAACCCTGGACTACATAACATTATCTCCTACACTGGCGTGGCGTCTCCAGAATCCTAGCTTCAACTGAAGTAATACTTAGAAGTTAGAACAATCAACGACCAAGAATCCAAGCAAAAATGTAGCATAAAAGTGCAAGGCTATGTGCATCTTTCTACGCTTGTAAATCAGTTGACCAGGTAACAACACTGAGAACACAGTTCCACTCCCAAATATTGACAGAACGTAAACATACCTTAGTACTAGTAAGGAATTAATTAAGAAAATGACTACGGAACCCATAGACAAGCAAAGCCAAATCAAAACTCACACCACTTCCACACAAAGCAGTCAATATCGCCCAAGCATCCAAGCTAAACCATGGATATTATCACATCAAAAGGCGAAAGCAAGCTATGTTACCAAGAACCTAAACAAACATTATCCACAAGAACCAATTGGTCATTTGTCCATCATATCAGCAATAGTTATAACCATCTAGGATCGAGAACCAACAATTGAGGATGCAGGATGACACACAGTAATATATCATACAAGTCTTAGGCTATATCCAACTTTTCCACTATGCAATTATCTACACTTACGACATAATAAAGTTTGTACAAGGAAGCTAACAAAGGAATTTTAAGGTTAACTATTACAGCAAACGAAGCTCCATTTTCAAAACTTGAACATATGCATGCACTGTTCTACTAGTAAGGAGCATCATAACAGGAACTACATATAAGAATACACGAAAATGACTGCAGACTCAATAGACATGCAAAACAGAAATAAAAATTGGGCCTATTTTTCAATTGGAAAGCCACAACAAGCCATAGGAATTACAAATTGACTCTCACTGAATATCAAGAAGGAATTCAGAAACCAACAACATAAACAGAACATCGCTCAATAAACACATAAAACAATTCACTCATTGCACAAAGAAATGCATTATGAAAATTGAATTGGTCAATAGAATTAGCATTGAAAGAACAAGCATACACGGTTGACTTACCATAACAAGAACTACAGTGGACAGTAAACAAAATTAACTGCAGTATCCACAGACATACAAAACCAAAACAATTAGCCTATTTCCTATTCAAAATCCAAGAAAAACCTTGGGAATTACAATTGACAATCAGTTAATCTCCAACCACGCCCGTAACACCCCCACTTCAAAACTCACACCCTCAGAAGAGAAACAAGTCAACAAAAGGGATTGCCTGCCACAATCTCTCCCGACTACACACACAAGCTTGTCAAACACATCTGATAAGCCAAACACATAAGATAAGGCAAGAAAACATGTTCAACTAAAACTAAAAGTGAAACACAGCTTAATTGCCATGAGATGTCGGAACAATGTACAACCAAATCGTGAGAACAAAGCACCGATTTCATGCAACCCAACGTGCAGAGCACCAATTTCCTAATCCAAGAGGCACCCGAATAGCACAACAAACAATACAAACACAATAGTGGGCAATGAAACACATAAACCAATTCACCCATTGCATAAAGAAATGCATTATGAAACTTAAAATGATCACAACATAATCCAGAGAAAACTAGCATAATAAAAGGTACATCTCCTCATTCAATTAACCCAAGCCCCATCATCCCCAACCACCCTCAACAAAACCCGAATTCAGGAGACTCCACTACTAAACCAACATTCATCTCTAATAGTAATAATAATAATACTAATAATAACAACATTCTATAAGTGAGAAATAAAGAAACACAGAGCAGCAGCACATGCCTCTTCGTCTTCACCCTTTTTTTTTAGTCTTGAGGGATCTCAACTTCACCATCAGCAATCTCCTGTTGCAAGTCCTTGGGATCCTTACCATCCACGTTACAGCCAACAGAGACGCAGGTGCCCAGGATCTCCTTCACAGTCCCGCTGAGCTCCTTGGCCATGGAGCGGCCCCGCATGATCTTGGCGATCTCGATGACGTCGTCCAGGGAGATGTTCCCGTTGTGCTTGATGTTCTTGGTCTTCTTCCGGTCGCGCTCCGGCTCCTTGAGGGCCTTGATGACCAGCGCCGCCGCGGAGGGGACCACGGTGACCTTGGCCTGACGGTTCTGGACGGTGAGCTTGACGGTGACGCGGAGGCCCTTCCAGTCCTTGGCGGTTTCCTTGGCAATATCCTCACCGATCTTCTTTGGGGAGAGACCGAGGGGGCCGATCTTTGGGGCCAGGGAGGAGGCAGCGCCGACCTCGCCACCTGTGACACGGACGTACACGTCCACCACCTGAGATGGGTCGAACTTAGGCGGCATGGCGGTTGTTGTCGATTGGGGTTCTACCTTCTTCCTTGCTTCGGGGTTAGGGTTTTGAGAGATGTGGAGGCGCAGCTAGTGGTGGAATGAGAGTGTTCCTGGGTGGGGCATAAAATATAGGAAGGCAAGGGAAGTAGGGTTTTGTTTGACTTATGGGCTTTCAGATTTACCAGTTTCTCCTGGGTCTTTTGCTGGCCCCTAAAAGTGGCCCGGGTCAATCATCATCATGGGCCGGAAATTTGTATAAATTAATAAATGAACTCAATTTTTTTTACCCCATATATGGTCTTGGAGCAGTGGTAGGCTAATTGAATTTTTTCCCTTTTTTTGAGAATACTAGTTGAACTTAATTGAAGTGAATAAAGTTTTAATTGTGATAAAATTGATTTTAGTGTCCAGATCCGACCTTACATGTAATTATTTAGACTTGGACCAACGAGAAACAAATAAATCTATTATATATACTAGTTTTTGTGCACTACCGTAGTATAGTATTAATTTTTAAAATCATCAAATATATCGTTTAACTATTAATTATATTAATAGTATTCTATAAATTAGTAACAATAATTCATTCTTTTTTTTTATTATTTTCTTCAAAGTTGGTTGTATTCTCATTGTCTCTTATGTTTCTTTCATTTGCTTTATTCATCTTTATAAAGATGATATAATCTTTATCTTGATAATTGATGAGCCTTTCAATTTCTTTATTCGCCTGGAAAAAAATTTCAAAGAATTAAATTTTTCCGTAATTGTTAAATTTTTTTTTTTGAGGAAATTGTTAAAATTATGTTATTCAACTATCAAATTGCATTAATTATTTACCACTGACATTACGTCAGATTAGAGCTTTTACCTCGTCAAATAAGGTAACGAATGAATTATTTTTTTCATAAAACACTTCAAGCCTTAACATATCCTTATGATATATTAAGCATTGATTTTTGGAGAAATTTGTAATATGTATATTTTTCTTTTAGAATTTTAATTAAATTATACCTTGGCTTATATTTTGGTCATATCCTTTGTTACTTTCTCCCCGGTATTGTCCTTTGTTAATAGAAACATCTACTTAGCTGAATTAATGAAGTTTTTTTAGAGATAGAAAGAGAAGTTGTATCTTGAAAGTTGTGCCATCTTCTCGACTGCTTTTCGATGAGCATCTCTCACCTTTACCATATAATCCTTAGCTTTTTCTAACGTTTTCTTGTCACATTCGACCAATTAGATACCTGAGAAGTCATTCGTTTTCTGAACACATTGATGGGGGAGCAAAAACGTTCTAGTGGAATGGGACGAGACCGTTCATCAGAGGGAAGGCCTGCACTGACTCTCCTAGCGGATATAGGAACACCTTCTAAGGCGTCCCCTCTAAGCAAGCACCTAGAGGGAACTCCAAAGCAACAAATACAGTAAGAAGTTTGAAGAAGGTTCGACTCGAGAGAGTAAAGGTGCCCCCATATTTTCCGTAGGATATGTCAATGGAGGAGATGGGAGAGGCCCCCAAACCAAGATCTAGTCCAACTGGGGCCTGATCCTAGTGCTACTGTCACCAAATCCCTTGATTAATAGGGGAGGATCACCTAGAAGCCCCAGCGACAACTACAAACAACCCACATGTTTCAACCCCTCAAAAGGTGTGCTATAGAGATAGAGTAATAGGTGGTGGTGTTGAAATACCCCAGGATCAATGGGAACTAGAGGGAAATGTGGAATATGAGGATGGGGACATAGTAGTAACAGAGCGAGATGGGGAAAGTAGTGGAGTTGTCTGAAGCTTTCATTGCCAGACTAAAGAAGCTGTGGGAAAGTGTTGTAATAGTTAAATTGATGGGTCAGGCAATAGGGTTCAGAATGCTTCAGTCGAAGATCCAAACTTTGTGGAAACGAATAGGCCCAATCAAAATAACAGACTTGGAGACTAATTACTTTGCGATTAGATTCTGGTAAAAGGAAGAGTACTTCCATGCATTATTAGATGGTCCTTGGTCAATATTTTGTAATGTCCTCTCAGTCTAACCATGGATGCCGGCCTTCCGAGCTACATCCAACCAGAATGAAAAGATGGTCAACTGGATTAGATTCTAGGATTTCCCTCGACAAGTACCGCCCTAGGGTCATTTTCACGCTTGGGGATCAAGTACGTAAAATAGTGAAGTTGGATTTTAATGCTGAAAATCCCAATAGGGGAAAGTTTGCCAAAATTTTCGTGTGCCTAGATATGTCAAAACCACTGAAGGGAAAGGTGAATCTGGATGGAGAACTGTTTAAAGTCATATATGAGGTCTTGCTAGATATATTTGTTTCACTTGCGGGTGTGGGGTCATAATGTGGCATAATTCGTATCTCGAGTTCTAGACGTTGGATCGTTGCGCTATTAGACTCTCTGGAAAGCTAAGAGGAAGATCTAAAACTTTGTTGTTGAGCTCAAAAGTTGAATCGGCCATTTGTTTTATTTAAAATCCAATTGAAGTCGGCTAATATTTTCTATCCAGAAACCAAGGTAAGCGTTCTAGCCTCTTTTTTATTCTGAATCCTATTGATTGTTGCTGTTTTGATAATATATTGGGTCAAGCACCTCTTTGGGCCCTAGAGTTTTGCGTTTGCCCCGTTTGTATGCCCGAGAGTTTTTCTATCCATTTTGTATACCCCGGGTTTAAAATTTTGTCCCTTTTCTATACCTCGAGCAGCCCGGGCGGCGACATAGACATCTGTCTCGGTCTACCTGACACATGTCGGATTTTTATTGGACCACATGGTTTAAAAATGGGACCCACCTTTTTTCCAGAATTTTAATTTCCGAAAATTAAAAAAATTGTTATTTGATCTTTAAATTGAAATACCGGTTGGTTGACCCGATTTTATTTCCGGTTTGCCCAATACGGTCTGAGTTAGAAAAAAAAATCATCCTAATCTATTTAACTCCTAATATTATTCCCAATTATTATCCTTTTTTTCTCTCTTTTCTTTTTTTTTCCCTTTTTTTTTCTCTTCTTCATCCTCCACACTCACGTACACTCACGTTTGGCCATGACCGAGGCAGGGCATTCCCGTCAGCCCCCGTTCATCTGCCTTCTCTTCCTTTGCCTTCGCCAGTCGTGGGAGGCCCGATCTCCCTATCCTGGATCCACACCGTCCCCACCCCCGACCAAGCCCTCCTTGTCCAATCCGCCAAGTCTCGCCCCGTCCCCCTCCTCAATTTCCTCCATTTTTTTTCTTTTTTTTTCTTCTTCTTTTTAATTCCCTTCACTATCCCGCTCACTATCTCACAGAGACACACTCTCTCTCTCTCTGTCTCTGTGTCTCTTCTTTGAGAGTTGTGAAGGCAAACCTAGATCCTTCTCCCACATTGGCTATCTTTATCAATGAATTTCTTGATATACATGCGTATTTCTTGTGTTTTTGTTCTGTGTAATTTGGGTTCTTTACAGGTGTGAATACCTGACCCAAAATCACTTGGGCCTATTTACCTAATCCTTTCACCTTCTTCCTCGGGTCAATCCCATGACATTGGAGTCGCCACCCAAATTTTATTAAGGACAAAACTTGGGAAAAACCTTCATGTGACTCCTTTAGGCTACATGGTCATGGCGAACCAAAGTCATGGGATCAGGAGTTCGTCACAGATGGGAAGGTGTTAGGCACCCATCCGTGTTGGGTCGAGACTATGTGCAATTGCAAAATGCAAGTGTGCCTTGTGCAAGTGTGCAAAATAAAAGAATGGGGGAGAAGAAGAAGATTTGGCTTGCATCCCGTTGTAAAACCGAGACTACCTACGTACCCGAGTGACCGAGGTCAAAGCCACGTAGTTCGAAACATGGCACTAATCCGCCACTTACATCATCAAAAATATCAACATATAATTAGCAACGAATCAATCAAAAGAGTTTAGTGTTACCTCTTGTAGCCCTCCTTTGGCTCCTTGCAATGGGTTGAGTTCTACACCCACCTTCTTGCCACTTCTAAGCTCAATGGTTGGTCCTCCTCTTGATTCCTCCTTGCTAGACTACTACTGATGCCTCCCACGAAATTCCTCCAGAGTTTCTGCCTAAGAATGTATCTCTAGACTTGGAGAGGTAGAGTTTCTCCAAGCACTCAAGGCTTATGGGTGTATATGTGAGAAAAATTGTGTGTCCTTTGAAATGTGTGTGAGGGGTCCTATTTATAGTGTTCTGGGAAGCCTAGGGGCATGGACCTACTTAATGGTGAAGATTATGCCCGAAAATCTGGTCCAAAACCGCGTAGGATCGAATTAGAAACAAAATCGGAGAAAATCAGGAGTTCTGGGAACCTATGACCGTCGCTGCCAGCGGTCATGCTCTGGATGACCACCAGTGCCGGCGGTCATGTGAGGAGGACCGCCAGCACCTGGCGGTCATCGCGAGAGGACCGCCGGTCACCCCGCGTGTCACTTGTTCTTTCCTTTTTTGACCCCCAATTCCCCCCTAATTCAGCTCTAACTTGATCCTACCGCATAATTAATCCCTAATTAACCCAGAATCACTCAATTACTTGATCACCACTCCCCTAAATCATTTCTAGACTGATTGATTGCACATTGATACCCATTTTAAGTAAAATCATACCAAAAACACAAAGTCTACTTAAATGATGATTTAACTCTGATTTTCCACGAAAATCAGAGCAAAAATTATTCTGCAAGAATTGTGTTAGTGGGTTAATCAAACTCTGGAGAATTAACTTGGGCCCTTAAACCTATTTTTAACCCAAGAATAAATCATCTCAATATACTTGGATTAAGGAATAGATAAAAGGCCCAAATGATATATTCCAGCCTAAATATACCTTATTATATATTTTACTCTAAGATTAAATCATCTCATTAACCCTAGATTTCAAATACATGAAGGTCTAAGTTACCAAAATACATCATTTCTACTAAGTTAAATTCATCACATGTCTTAATCCTAAGATTGAATCATCTCATCAATTCCAGGTTCAAGTATGTTAAAATCTAATTCTAGTAGAAAATTCGTGGGTCAAATTTAGGTGTTCACAACAGGTAGACGAATCGATAGGTTTATTGGTTCTTGCAAGTTGTGAAATTTTCAATGTTTTGAACTTGGGGTTTTGGAGATAAAAGAAAGACATGTCGTGTCTTGGTTCCTAATAAACTGGGGAATGTGGAGAGGAGTCGTTTTTTTTTAAAAGAAAATTGCTTATTTTAGAAGCAATTGTTGCCTAAATTGAATGAAAATTGGAAATCAGAGACAAGATTTGGCATTTGGTAACGTAAGCAGGAAAATAATGTTGTGTGCACTGTCCAGGTGGGTGGGGAGGAAAAAGAGAAAAAAAAAGAGAAAAGAGAGAATAAAAAGAAAAGGATAATAATTGGGAATAAGATTAGGATTTAAATAGATTGAGGTGGTTTTTTTTTTCTAACTCAGACCGTATTGGGCAAATTGGGAATAAAATCGGGTCAACCAACAGGTATTTCAATTTAAAAATCGAATAACAACTTTAAGAATTTTTAGAAATTAAAATTCTGGAAAAGGTGGGTCCCACTTTTTAAACCACATGGTCCAATAAAAATCCGACATGTGTCAGGTGGACCCGGGCAGATGGCCACGTGAAACACCCGTGTCCCAATTTAACAATAAAATACCAAAACTCAAGGAAATCACCAAAATGCCCTTGAAACCCAGGACACGAATTCCAATATCAAAAATATCCAATATTCTTAATAAAAACGAGATGTCATAAAGAACAAAAACCAACCCGGCTTATCAAGCCACAAATAACCCGGCATCCTGCCGAAACATCATCAGTACATAAACCCGGCAACCCGCCGATAATGTAAACCAAAATCAATAGACATCTCAATAAAAATCCAAAGCAGCGGAAGAAAACAAATGGAATAAAAATATGAGAAACAAAACAGTATGCATGCCGACACTATGGATCCAACCGGGAGAACATGCACGGCTACCTGCTGGGATGTCCACGTCCGTACTCCGGGAAAAGAAGAAAGTGACTGCACTCTATCTATGGTCTGAAAAACAACGTTGGCGATTATGTGAGTCGCCTACTCAGTGAGCAATATATATCTAATTATGAAGGTGTGCAGATCAAGTCCGAAAGGAAAGAAGAGCAACATATCAAGCATGCAAACATACAACAATCAGTACTAACATGCCAACACAACCCAGCAAGCAGTTCATTATTCTCCATCTGTTGTGTATTAAGTTTTCTTATTATGAATTATTATTCAGGGCCCCTACTGTGTGCGTCGAGCTCGGTCCCGTCTCATGAGACAACCAGGCATAAGCCCAAATAAAACCAGGCACGAAGCCCAACATATCCATAGAGAGAGAGAGAGACAGAGAGAAAGAGGGAGGTAGAAAGGGGGAGGTAGAAGGAGGGAGGTAGAAACCGGTCATCACAGACCCACATGCATATCTGCATAACACTTGCTAATCCGCAAGCAAACCCGAGGGGTATCACTTCCCGCTCGAAACAACCGGTCATCAGCACACAGTAGCCTAACTTCTACTGTACATTATCTTTATCCACAATTATAAGTCTATGTGTGCCATTAGTTGTGATTTAACAGGGTTGTGTGATAAAACATCTCAATCAGATAACCGGGTCTCCGACCCACAACACATCACACCAGACACCCAGAGTCACATCACATGTTATAAACCATAACATTCCAATCATCCAGCTCATAAGCAAAAAGCACACTTAGGCACACAATACAGATTACAGCATGTAGCAAACAAGCATGCAACTCAAACAAACCATTCCAACGAGCTCATGCATACAAACATAAAAAAGACATATAAAGTCACCTCAATGACGATTGTCCTGCGGAGCCTTTCCCAAAACAGATCCTCCAGCTCCCGAGGTATTACCCGTGCCTGAATACCGGCACACACAACAAATTACAAACACAAACAATAAAGACGTGCATGCATGCAACTATAATGCTCAACTGAGTTAAACCCGTCCCAAGTTAGTCGACTATGTAATTCCCGGGTCTAAACCCGACTTAATGTTCTCTTCACCAAAACTCCGAGTAACGGGACCTAAGGTTCACCGGGCTTAAGCCCAACTAAGTCCAAAAGTAATTCCCGGGCCTATGGCCACTCACTATGTCCTTTACCAATTTCCGGCCTAAAATCCAATCTAAGCCCAATTACAATTTCCCGGGCCTAAGCCCACTTCCTTAAGTCCTTATTAAGTCAAGCATAGGATTGGGCTTAAAGCCCGTTACATAAGTCCAAGGTTAATCCGATGTCCACAGATTCCCGGCCTAAGGTTCTACCCGTGTCGGTATTTACCGGCCTAAGGTTCTACCCGTCTCGGTTTCCACTAATTACAATTAAATACATGACCCAATTCCGAATATAAGTACATGCCGGATGTGGATTTAAAATACACCATTTATACCGTGGAATGCCGAAATAACGACCCGAGCCTTCGCCGAAAAATTCCCGAGCCTCGTCGGAAAATTCCCGAGCCCTGCCGGAAAATTCCCGAGCCTTCGCCGGAAAATCGCCCAACAACACTCCAAAGATTCTGCAAGCCCGACTAAAGCAACAACAACAATCAATCCACCATCCAATCAAATACAAACTCCGAAAGTAGCACAAAGGAAGAATTTTGGGGCTGGATCTTACCTGAAAAACGAGTGTCCTACTCGTCAACACCGCACTTCAACGCCAATAACCACACAAGCAGCCACGCCAACACCGGCGAGCAACTCACGCACCCACTGCAGAACAACCACGAGCAGCAACGCCCCACCGAGCACCACCAATACCGGCCATTAACATCACAAATCCAACCACCACCGTTCACAGCACCCGTCCCCGACACAGCCCCATCAACACCGCAGCACACCACCACGCCATCGATCCAAACAACAACAACACAACCCGCGACAGCACACCACACACAAACGAAGAGAAAGTCAAAACCGAGAGGAGAGGAGAATAGAGGAGAGGACAGAAGAGAAGAAGCAAGGAGGCTTACCCGAGCTCGCGGCGGCGGCGACGTCGACCCGAGGGGGAAAGAGCAGGCGACGGCGATGAGGGCAGGAGGTTGGTGTGTGGCGCAAACGTGCGGGGAAGAGGGAGAGAAAAGAAGAGGGAAGAAGAAGAGAGGAAAAAGAAAACGAGAGGGAGGAGGAAAAAAAGAGAAGAGGGAGAAGGGAGAGAGAGCACGAGAAGAGGAAGAAGAGAAAGGGGGGTAGGCGGCGGCGGGTTTGGAGGAATAGAGAAGAAGAAGAGAAAAGAAATAATAGAAAAGAAAGAAGGAAGAAGGGAAAGGAATTTTAGGGTTTGACCAGCCCGAGCTCAAAACGACGCCGTTTTGAGCTTGGGCGTGGTCAACCCGCCCGAGTCAATCTTCTTTTTTTTTTTTT